>JAOTRH010151787.1:0-13250 GCA_034768845.1 Heliamphora exappendiculata | reverse complement strand
AAAATTTTAAAAAAAAGTAAAAAAAAAAATTGTTCCAAATTTTTAGATTTTTGACAAAATTACCCTTTTTATTCCTATGCCCCGAAAATAAAAAAAATTTGTTCCCTTAAATTTGTTTTATGTTTTTCTAAAATATATATATATATAATTCAAGATTTTTTACTCTAAAAATAATTACCCTTTCTTTGTTTGTTCAAAACCTAAATGTCCCAACTGTTTTAATCTCCTTTACATAGGTACCTAGACTAAACTCAAATCCACATCATCAAATTATTCAAACACATCAAAAATAAATAATCATCATCAGTCATCAGCATCAAATCACATCATATGGAGAACCTAAACACGCTTCTACGTTTTATATTCCATGTTTCGATATAAAAAAGTACGAATAGGATACTTACCGATGGACGTCGACGAGACGTGTAGTAGTCATGCTCCTGCAAAAGAACATCGGTAGCAACCACGTCATCCGGAGGCTCGTAGTGCCTCATCCCACGAGGGACCACGCGATGGGGTAGTGGAGCATACGTATGTGGGTCGAAGCGTGCCAGATGACCCTCTTCAGCATCAGGATCAAAGAAATCAGCTACCGCAGCCTCTGCAGCAACATCAGCAGCCGCAGCCGCTGCTCGCGCCTCCTCAGCAAAACGACAGGAGGCAAACTCCGCCTCAAGTACAAGAGCATCCATCACAGCAGTGGGCTGCGTGGAGATGCCCCCACTAGCGCAAGGATCCCGTCGTGTCCTCAAGTCGTCATCTCCATGGCCCTGGCCCGCCATGAAGAAGAATGGGATCACCAATAATAGGGTGAATATCGTGAGAATGCTAAGAAGCAAGAAAGAAATTGGAAAAACAAGAGAGATGGGGGAGAGTTTGAGAGCGCTAGAGAGTTAGAGAGAGAATGAAAGTGAGATAAATGAGCCATACCCGCGCGCCTCAAAGGGCCTTATGCGCGCCTGGAGTTCGCGATCGCCAACTCCAAAGTGAGCGACCGACGGGTTCTTGAAACGCCACATGGCGACTGCCAGGTTCGAATGGTTTTTATCCGACGCCACCATGTCAGAGGGGTTTCGTCCTGGCGATCGCCAGGTTGTCAAGGGTCACATCAAGTCAGACTGGCATTATGACGTTTTAGAGTTTTAGGATGGGCTGTTTGGGGTTTTTAATGTATGTTTTTGTTTATCTTATTATTTACATGCATTTTATTTTTTCGTGTAGTAATATAGATTATTTTAGCAAAATTGATCCTTAAATATTTTTCTTTAAAAAAAAATTATTTAGTGTACGTGTTCTTCTAAAGATGACTTTTAGAGCACTTTCAAAAATAACTTTGTAATAATTCGAGAAAATTTTGTGAGGTATTCTCTTCTCCTGATAAAGTTAAATTTTAAATCGTGATTTGGTTTTTAAAAATTATTTTCATCTCATCTCAAAGTTTTAGGTCTCGACATATTAATTCGCGATCTTTCTTCCCGATAAATCCAAATTCCAGTCTTAGGTTGGCCTCCGATCATCTTAAGTCCCGCATTTCCATAAACTTACTCGTCGGTCCTCCTCACGACCCTAAACTGACTCGTCGATTTTTTTCATGACCCTAAACTGACTCGTCGGTCCTCCTCACGACCCTAAACTGACACGTCGCTCCTCCTCACAACCATAAACATCGTCAGTCCTCCTCATGACCATAAACTAACTCGTCGATCCTCCTTATGACCCTAAGTTGACTCGTCGGTCCTACTCATGACCATAAACTGGCTCGCATTGCATTACACTGTACTTGTTATGCATCATATCTCTTATCAATGCATCCTTGCATTTTTCCCATGAACTACGTTCAGATCTGATCTCTAGTGGGAGAGGGTACGTAGGCAGCTCAATGAAAATCCGAGTACGACCAACAACATATGTATGCTTGTGTGCTTGTGGCCTAAGATTGACGGCTCGTTCAAATGATTGTTGTCTTTGGGTCTTTGATATAACCCGCTTCACGTGTTGCTATGCAAGTTATATTAAAGAGGAGCAACTGTAGACACCCTAATTTGACCCCGCCTAATCTTAGGCGAATTCGATGATGAAAACATGTGGATTAGTGCCTCCGTACGATCCTCGGGAAGTGATCCAAGCTTATTACTTGAACCCAAAACCTTCAAACCGATGAAATTTTAACGAACTATCGAAACATGCTGCCCAAGTAAGGCGACCGCCAACTCTCATCATGGCGCCCGTCATGGAACTTTGTAAAAACCCTAACAAAAAATGGCGACCGCCATTTTTCAACATGGCGACTGCCAACTTTCATTGTGGAGACCGCCATAGAACATTGTGAAAACTTCCAAAAACATGACGACCGCCAACTTGCATTGTGGGAACCGCCAACTCCAAATGGCCTGACGTGTCCCAAAATGTGGCAACACCTCATTGGTTGTAGAATTCTATAAATACCGTACCCCAGCATACGTTTTCAGTACGATTTTGAGTGAGAGAGACTCTGCCGATATATCGAGCAATCCTAATCCCCAACGCCGAAGTCCTGCCGAAATCCCGAGTTTTGATCCTCAAATATCTACATTTGAAGCCTTAGCTTGGAATTACCACCCGAGGATTGAAGCACTTTTCCCAATTTGAGGATTCCACGACTCAGGTACTTCGTTTGGATTCCCGTTCTTTCTAAACTCCGCTTTCTCTCTTTGGAGCGATCGGGTTAATTTTATATTTCAATTTGTACATTTCTTTTACCTATGTAGCTAATATTGCTTATTGCTTAATTTACTTTGTTAAATTTAATCTTTTAAATTAATCACTTATTTTACATATTCACACTAAGCACATTGTCCTCATCTCTCTTATTTTTATTACTTCATCAATTTAGTGTTAAAATATTCTTACAATTACAACTAATTAATGTTGTTAATTATTATAACAATGCACTTACATTTATATAAATGTAGTAATTAACATTACACTTCACATTTAAGTTAGATTGCTGTTTTCAAATTTTTTTATCTTTCTAACATTAATCTAATTTTCTTTATTAACTTTTCTCTTCATTTTTTTTTTTTTTTAGTAATCTTAATTTAATGCATCATTCTTTTAAGTATTACTTTAATACCTTTTTTTAATTTCTTTCATTCGCAATGTACCTTTAATTTCTCCTTTATGCACCATATTCTTTCTCATAAGTATTTGTATTAGCATTTATGTTTTCTTTTTTTTATAGCTAATTTAATATCCTTTTCTAGTTTTTATTTTCTATTTTCTTTTTTTTCTCTTTTATATTAGTATAATTTTTCCCTTAATATTTTCTTTTCATTACTAGTTTTAAATTTCATTATAATGTTAATTTCGTTTCCTTTTCACTTAATGCTAATTTTTTTCTCTTTATTAGTATTTCTTTTCAATTCATGTTAGTATTTATTCCAATAAGGCCCATTCTTCATTTTCTTCTTCTAACTTTATTTTCTTATAACTTTATTTTATCTTTTTTTTTCTCTCATTTTCTTTAACCATAAAAAAATCATAAAAAGTCTTTTAATTTAATTCTCATTCTTTGAATGTAATTTTTTTCCCTTTTGTTTTTTTGTTCTCTTTATTTGCTTTTATCCCTTTTAAAATTTAAATAGTTAGCTTTCTTTCTCATTAGTTCAATAAATATTTTCTAATTTTTTTATTCTTAGTATAAATTTTCTTTTATAAATTTATTTCTTATTTTTTTTAAATTTTTGAACTCTTTTTGTTAAAATATACTTATTTTTACTAGTAGACTTTCTTGCTTTTAAAACAAAAAATTCTTGTGCAACTTTTATTTTTTTTTAGTGCTTATCATATTCTTATTTTTTCTTCTAAATGAATGTTATGCAAGTTTTGATTTTTTTCTTTAAATGCATATTTAGAGTAGTTTAAGTTATTTTGTAGCAAATCATGTCTAGGTTATTTTAGTACCTTGAGCCTATTCATTTGAACCATGCTAGTTTAGTTTATTTTTGTAAAATCGCATGCGGGTGTGTTTCATGTATCATTTAGATAGAAATTACATATCATAGGATTTAGGAATTAATCCATTTATTTGTCCTAATTTGGAGTGCTATGTACACATATTATGTATTTTTCATATTTGATTTTGGATGTTCTCTTTTTGCCTCCATTTTTTTTAGTTGCATCCGTTTAAAAAATTCTATCAAAGAACCAATGATGATTAGTAGATGCCAACTTTACGGTTAGGCAAACGGGGTGCCTAATACCTTTCTCGATTCGTACCTTAGTCTCCAAACCCTAATTTTCTGATTAACATTTTAAAGATCAGTGACTATTCTTGTTTTTCTTAGTTTTTCTCAAAAACTAAGTAGCGACTCTATTTTTGATAAAAGAAATTTTCAAAATTTAATTTTTAAGGTGTTAAAATATTTTCTAAAAGATCTTTTGAATTTTTTTATCTTTGACCCATAAATCCCAACGCCACAATAAGACTCATCTGAACTTTGATCAGAATTATAAGACTTTATGGCCTGATCAAATCGAGTATTTCAAGACCTTGATGCTTGCTTAAGTCCATAAATGGATCTCTTACACTTGCCCAATAAGTGCTCTTGATCCTTCGCAATGAATCTGTTTGATTGTACCATATAGATACATTCGTCAAGACTTCTGTTAAGGAAAGTTGTCTTGACATCAATTTATCAAATTTCATAATCGAAATGACCAACAATGGATAAGAGAATCTGAATAGACTCAAGCATGGCTACCGATGAATTTTTTTTTCATAATCGATCTCTTTTTTCTGAATGAACCCTTTTGCAACAAGCCTAACTTTAAAGTTTTTAATCTTCCCATCTACTCTTCTCTTCCTCTTATAGATCCACTTGTATCCAATAAATTTTATCCATTCGGATAGTTTTATAAGTTCCCATAGCTAATTAGAATACATAGACCCTATATATGAATTCATAACCTTTTATCAAAGATCTGTATATTTGTTCTGGAGTGCTTCATTGTAATTACAGAGTTTGGTATTTAGTGCTGCCGGGATCTTGTCAAAAGAATCTCGCAAGAATATATGCTAATTAGGTTGATAAACAACCCTCCCACTACGATGAGACACTATATGTGTCTGTGTACTAGTAGTAACACGCTATGCAGAATCTGAACTATGTGTATCAGTATCATGTTCATGATTTGCATTTGTCCAAATAATCCTCCCACTATGACGAGGCAGTGGGATATCAGTGACTTGTGGTTTCTCTTCCGTTTTACTTGTATTTTCTCTTAGTTCTTCCAAAATAATTTTATTATTAGGCCTGCATTTCAGACTAGGCTTATGCCTGGCTGACAATTCTGTGGGAGTAGAAGGTACTGACTTAGAAGGTACCAAGTTCAGAATGTAAGCTGTTATCTCTAATGCGAATTCTCAAAACGAATCGTGTAAACCTGACTAACTTATCATGGACCTTACCATCTTCATAAGAGTCTTATTCATTCTTTCTGCTACACCATTCTGCTGCGTAGTGCCTGGTGTAGTCCATTGGGATATAATTTCATTTGATGACAAGTAGTCCCTAAACTCTCCAAAGAGGTATTTTTCACCACGGTCAGATCATTGTGATTTGATACTTTTATCAAGACACTTCTCTACCTCCGCCTTGAACTCTTTAAATTTTTTAAAATATTCAGATTTACGGTGCATCAAGTAAATATATCCATATCTTGAGTAGTCATTAATGAAACTGACGAAATACTCAAAGCCACCTATAAGCCGGATTGTTATAGGACCACACACATCAGAATGAATCAGTTCTAACGGTTCTTTAGCTCTATAGCGTTGGGCCAAAAAGGACCTTTTGGTCATTTTACCCTCTAAGCAAGATTCACAGACTGAAAATGCTTCAACTTCCAATGAACTCAAAGGTCTATCTTCTATCAGTTTGTTTATCCTTTTTAGATTAATATGATCTAAGCGTAAATGCCAAAAAAATATTTGGTTTATTAAAGAATAAAACTTTTTTTTATATAGTAAATTAGATGTGTTATTCAATTCAGTTAGTTATAGTATAGAAGAGATAAAAGATATGACATACAGATCATCCATCAAAATAAACAGAATATTTATTTTTTGTTAAACTCGAGACTAAAATTAAATCTCTTCTAATCAAAGGTACATAAAGATAATATTTTAGAAGTAGTTTCCTATCTCTACTAAAGTTGAGAGTGACATCTCTTACTTCAACTATTGCCACTCTTGTACTATTGCCCATATGAAGGTATATTTCTCCATCACTGAGCTGCCTAATTTTTTAGAACCTCTGCAAAGAATTACATACATGATTAGAGGCTCCCGAATCTACACACCACGCACTAATAGATAATACTGCTAACATGTTTCAACCACCAGTGAGCAGAAATTACACGATTTGTTCTGCTTACTAAGAAAAATTGAACACTACTTTTTTCAATACCTAAACTTATAACAACGACAGCACTTGCCTCTCGATTCTTCACACCAGTTTTTGGTTCCATAACTGTTTTTGTACCTGTGCATGTCTGAACTTTTTTTCTAGTTTTTACCTTTCGGCTTAAAGAAAAAACTTTTTTGAGCCATATACACAGAATCTGGCTCTGATACCAATTGTTGGAGGCAAAACTGGCAAAATTATTATTTTTGTAAATAATTTTTGATAAAAAAATAATTGAATGGGCAATCGCGAAAATGAGCTCCAGATAAAACTATTGATGTCGAACGATCAAAATTAAAACCTGTGCAATCACAATTAATTTAGAATAATACATTTTGATCGATTCTTCAACTACGAATTTGATTCCGAGTTAAAGCTCCTATCAGACCTTCTACTGTATTCTCTTATGCGATTTCCGAATGTAGTGTGGGTAACGAACCTTCAAAAACTCGTACCGACAGAACCTAGTCAACTTTAGTCTTGAAGACAAGTTATGAATTTGATTTAACCTACCCGCATATTTATAGGATTATAGCAGGGACCTATGAAGTAATTATGACTAAGACTTCTACTGTAACTCAGATACGTATCCAAGGGTTTTCGCAATTAAGCAAACCTCTCAGCGGTATCTATAATTATGAAAATCTTGTAGCGATTTCTGTAATTTTCATAAAATACTAAATTACAGTTCATACCATTAAAAAACTGTAATTTCACTCTAAATCATAAACTCAAGACCTTCTTATATTGAGCTCATGTTATTTAATGCTTAACTAATCTCCCACATTAAGATTCCTGATACCCACAAATTAAATTTAATTACTGATAATTTAATTTAATCGGTATCTTTAAATTCTTTAAATTATTTTGCTTAACTTATTTGACGGTCGAATAATCAAATCCACCTATGGGGGTAGGGTTGACCCGGTCAAAACTTATAAGCTTTCTTAAGGGGGTATCGTCGATCCTGATCATTCGAGACGTGAATTTCGTCAATAATTAATATTCACCATAAAAATAATACCGCTATCCAACTCATCGAGAATCTAGACTCATATAAGATCGCACATTTTAATAAATCAAAATAACGAATATTAAATATACATAAATCAATAATTATTTTATGATTAAGTGTATAAGTACTATTCATAATAATCTTGGAGTGTAAATTAATTTATATAATCATTATAAAATTAATTATCCAAATGTGTCTCATTTAATACATATAAAATGTACTAGACAGAGAGTCGGAACAATAGACGATGTTATTATCTGTTTTTCGTAACCAAGACAGATCTACTAAAACTCTGTGCTACAGTCGTACCGATGGTATGTCTATTTTCATATAAATTGTGAATAAATAACTTATATTCTGTAAGAATCTAAAATCTGATCTTCTGTGTACACGTCGTACTTTACATATCAGATTAAATACTATACAGAATAAAGAATATCCATACATAACATTAAAGAAATGATATTGCATACATTATTCATTAAGATTCTCATAAAATAAAAAAATAATTTTATTAAAATAAAAGTAAATACTAAAAACATGATTTTCAGTATACAAGTCTATAAAACCATGAAAATCGACCAACATTTTCAAAATATTTTTGCCATCCAACCGAATCGTTTAAAAACCAAGACTCAACCCCAAGAGTTAGCCCCGAACCTCCAAAATCATATTTTTGCAACATATTCATACTTTCATTCGATTTTCAAAATTCTTCTTTTGAAAATCAAGCACACTCACATCCACCAACTTTGTAGTAAACTACAAAAATGCATAATAATACTTTTTATTCAACCAAACGATGTTTAAACACAAAGTTAAATATTTTTAACATTTTAAAACGGTAAAAACGCATATAAATCACATATAGCACCCCTTTAAAGTAAGCTAGTATAGAATCGTACCTCAAAGACTTAAAAACTCGACGCTTCAAGCACAGGTAAGAAATCGAAGTCGCCAAATGCGATTCTATTCTAATGAACGTGAAACCCACGGCGTGTACAGCAATGATCAACTATCCCCATGTCAAGAGCCAAGCTCAAACCAAGCTAAAAGCTAGAGAAAATGTAGAGGGTTTAGATGTTCTCCCAAAAGGGAAAAAAATAAACATGCAAGAGAAGTTTTAGTGCATGAACTAATGCTGTTAGCTGGCATTTAAGTATCCCACGCAGACAGACCGCTCGAGCGATCTAAAAATTGATCGAGCGGTCATGTCCAGAAAAGTTTTTTAACTTTCTGTTGCAACGTCCGATATGACAGGTATTGAAATCAATGTATACTCTAAGTTAACACAAGCATAAAACATATAGAAAATTGCTTTTCTATAATTATTAAAAACAAGAATCAACACATTACATATATACATAACAAAAACAAAAGGAACTAGGTCTCACACTATATGTTTTCATTGTTCCTTCCTCATGGTATTTGAATGCCTTATGCTTTTGACTTGAAATTAATTCTTCTTGGAACAACAAAAATATTTTTCTAGTGTAAATTTATGCCGCATCAATCTTCATCTTGTAAAATGTGTTCAAAATTACTTTGGTGGTTCTTGTTTTCATTTCTTTTTCCTTATCGCTTTGATATCTTTTATCTAATGCTTTCTCATACTGATGAACAAAGTCACTTACTATATTCATAATCTCGCTTCTTTGTGTTGTAGACATACCGACACAAAACATTTTTTGCAAATTAGCTAGAACCCATTTTTCTCGCTACATGTATAAGTCCTTCACCCAGTCATTTTCTCTTAACTCATATTTGCCAATCAACTCTTCTCATTCAATTTCAAACTCTTTTATTGTGACTGTGTTATGAATGTAATAGTTAAATATTTCTTAAAACAATGGATACTTATTATAAACTTGGGCTAAATGTTTAGAAACTTTTTTATAAGATATGCCACATGTATAAAATAGTGTGTGCTTTTAGATAATACCTGTGCAATTGCCTTAGCCATAGTTTTGTCATCATCGATAATAACAACAGATGGAGCACATCCACCCATTACCTCGATCCATGTTTGCAATAGTAATACATAAGACTATATTGGCTTATTCACAACTAAAGCACATCTGAACATAACTGATCGGTGGTAGTGGTTCACTCCTATAAAAGGAACAAAAGGCATGCCGTAGCGATTTATTAAGTACGTAGCATTAAAGTAAACTACATCACCAAAATATTAGAATACCAGCCTAAACCTTGTATTTGCCCAAAAATAATTCCCCATATAATTATTATCATTCACTTGGATTGCATAAAGAAAGCTTGAATTTTTTGATTGACACTTTACAAAGTAGTTATACATTCTTTGAGCATCTCTATCTTTTAAGAGCTTTTTTCTTTTTCTTCCCAAATAATTTTGAATATCTTTTATAGCACAACCAACAATAGAGCTACCACTAGATTCCCTTAAGACTGACATTATCATTATAGTAGATATGCCAGATTCATTAAGTAGATCAATAAGATTTTTCTAAGCATGAGTTATTTTTCTATGATATGGAAGTATAAATGTACTTTTTAGAGAACATAACTCATGATTGTACCCAATTATAAGCTTACTTACAATTCATTTTTCTTCATCTCTCTTCAAACACATCATTATTTTACATCCAATCATGGTCACATAGCGTTTTTCTACATTCTTATGCTTCTTCTGATAACTCGGGCGATGATAACCTTCCCTATTACATGCATGAAAAATCCCTTCTGGCGACTAATTTACACTAATCGATTTAATTAGAGAAACCAAATACTCCAATTAAGTTTAAATCAATTAATTACAAAAGTAAAAAATAAAATAATCACAATCACATACGAGACGACGATTTTGCATGAAAAATCTCAAACTGGGTAAAACTACGACCACTCCGGATATAAAAAATCAAACACTATAATATCGTTGATTACAAGAGAATCTTACAAACCGATGTTGAATCCTTAACTAAATGTTTGAAAGCCTACTCCTGTCGAATCTACATACACCAATCTTGTGCTTGACCGCCGTTAAAATTCATCACCGGACTTCAACTGCTGACGGAATTCTCCACTAGACTTCAATACTTAGAATTCTTTCAAGCGACTCTATGAATACGAGTGAGCGTTGAAGGTTTGATTGACTTGAGTACGCGGTAGCTTATTAAATCATCAAGTTGAGTTGACTAACTTGGGGCACTTTGATCAACTCTATTGAAGGCCTCTTTGACGGCTATGTACGTTATAATGATGGAGGCTCTCATTAAACAAAATCCTAGCAGCCTATTTATAGTAGACTGTCAAAAGCTTAGCTGTTGAGCTGCAATTAAAACAGTTCATGCCAAGGACGGCTCGGTCGGTCAAAACATCTTTCAGTATCATTTGCTTCATTAGTGTAGAACATGTGCAGAGGTGCAGATACCGAGAGCATCTATTGTCCGCCCGCTGGACTACTTGATCAGTCTATCAAGCGGTCTGACACTGATTGCTGTATTTTGATGTTTTTAGTATCGTTTCTTGTTCTGTTGCAAAAGAAAAATATACCTTCAATAGACCAAGTGTCAAATATCAAGAAATAAAATATAAATAATTTAAATAATAATTTGTCACAAATTTACCCCAAAAAAATGAGTTTAAACCAATGCCAAATTTTCTAACAATGCAAAATCTATTTCAAATAGAGACTTGTCTTTACCAAATAGTCGAGTGTAACTTTTTTGAATGCTAAATCCTTTTTGTCTTATGCTTTATAACAAATCTCAACATCTTCCACTTCATCGAAAACCATGCCTTCATAAGGCTCTGTAGGACTTATATTGGCATGTTTGGTTTTGTGACATATTCTTACTGTTTGAATCATCAATTGATTATAGTTCAACAAAATATTCATCTTCCAAATATTTATTTGGCAAAACAATATCAACACCATCATTGGATATTACCATATCAAATCTACAATAAAAATTAAATATATTTAAAACCAAATCAAACAATGAAAAAAAAATATTATGCTATTTGTTCTTAATACTACAATTAAAAATAAAAATATAATTAAAAATAACTCATCATAAAAACAACTCAATATACTAAAATTACTTGATCAGTAGAAGATGAACATCCAACTTCTTTAATGATTTATATTTTATTTTTGTAGGTCTAGAGAGAGAGATAGTAACGAATGATTCATATCCTGTATGATTTATATTCTATTTTGTAAGGTTAGAGATTGAGAGAGAAAATGTGTGCTTTTTGTCTCATTAATTATTAAAATATTGTGTGCTGTGGAGTTATAAATGAGGAGAGAGAATGTGCTCGTGCATTTTCTTATAAAATTAATTTTGGTCATTATTAGTTATGTGTTTCAAATTTATTGAATGATTAAACTTAAGTTTACAAAAATTTCATAAATAAGTTAATTTTTATTCGTAATTAAAAGAATTGATCCTTAGAGATGGCAACGGGACGGGTTTGGAGCGTGGGTATGTTTTTTCACCCCCATCCCGTTTATTAACAGGACAGAATTGGAGAAAAATAGTCGAAAAAATGGGGTGAGCAGGACGGGGCGAGGGCGGGGCAAGGGCAGGGGCAGGGACAGAAACAGGAGCAAGGGCGTAACGAAAAATATATTTTTTACTTTAAAAGAAATTAATAATAATAATAATGACATGATAAGATATTAAAACATTAATATTTATCAATTACTATAATTAAAAATAAAAAATACAAGTAAAAAAATAAAAAAAATAAAATATTTTTATATTTTAATTCTATTATATTGTTAAAAAATAAAATTTATATATATATTTATATATTAAATATATTTAATTTATTTAATTAAAAACAAAACAAGAAAAAATGGAACAAGAATTATAAATACCGTCCTCATTACCTAATATATGTAAAAAAAAATCTATATAAAATATAATCAAAAAAAAATAAAGACGGAATAGATGTAGTATAATTGTCGTCCCTACTTATCCTACGTTAACCTACGTTAATAAATAATGTAATTATAACATCTCTAGTTACACATTAAATGAATGCGTATTGTACCTAGATTTCTCCATAAAAGCGCCGTCATTCTATATTCCAGAACTTCCCGAAGAACCGTTCACATCTCTCTTCACTTTGCGCGCACACCCACCATACTTGCCGATCGCCCACGCTCCGTCGCCAGAACTTCCGTCTCTTCATGAATAGAAAAGTTCGAACTTCATCATCTCCCATTCTCTCTTGCCCTCTCGCTCGGACGAAATCGCAACGCTCCATTGATTGAATCTGGTTAGACGTCCTTTACCGATTCTTTCTACTCGTTGAATCTCTATTCCTGCTCAAACCGAATTGCTCGATTTTGAATGGGTTTTTTTTTATACTCTGTTTTCTTCGTATTCTTCGCGACTGTTCTTCTTCGAAATTGTGATTATAATTTTCTTGGTAATTCTTTGGTATGATCAGGGCTGTAAAACAGATCAAGCTGCTTTGTCTCTCATCTGATTTGTTTTGATTACGCTGTCCGTCTCTCTGCGCGTTAGGGTTAGTGCTCTTTTGAGAAGAAAGGAAAAATAAAAATGGAAAAACTTCCTAGATGTCGAGAGACCTCTTTATGCGCTGAGTTCTTTAAAATATATCTGCCGGGTCAGAGCTCTCAACGGCTGGTACTCTCTCTTCTCTCTCTTCTCTCTCTCTCTCTCTCTCATTCTCATTCTCATTGTTCTTTCCCGCTATTAAGCTCAATACATATACATGTATATGGATACAATGGGAGATATAATTGTGTGTGTGTGTGTGTGTGTGTGTGTGGGGGG
>JAOTRH010151776.1:0-13252 GCA_034768845.1 Heliamphora exappendiculata | reverse complement strand
GCCAGCGAGGGGGCGGACGCCACCGTCCGCGCCCCCTCGTTGGTCACCCCCTCGCTGGCTGGGGGTGGCCGCTTCGACAGGTTGGCCGTGCATTGCAAAGCAATGCAATCCTGCCAGGGCCGCGCGGTGGTGGCCGCGACTGCCGCCACGCAAAGGCAAAGAGTTGCACAGCAGCAGAGATACAAACTCAACAGACAGAGATACAGAGACCATATGATTCCCTTTGAACTTGAACAGGCCTTGAGCAACTTGTCCTTTGTCTGCTTGCTCACATTGGTTGTTTGGTATTGGGTCAAATTAGCCTTCTCGCTCGGCTCTCCGCTCCAGAGCGTTGGGGCAATAGGCATGGGGATAGCCAATCTGTCCTTGGCCGGAGTGTTGATAGCCAGATGGGTGACATCGAACCACTTCCCCCTAAGCAACCTATACGAATCATTGCTCTTCTTGGCCTGGGGGTTGACAGCTTTCCATTTGGTTGTCACGCGAGTGAGCCGAGCCGACCTCATCGGTGTGGTCACCTCTCCGGTAGCACTTCTGGTAAGTGGCTTTGCCAACTTCAGCTTGCCTAGAGAGATGCAGAGGGCGACGGCCCTCGTGCCAGCGCTTCAATCCAATTGGTTGATGATGCATGTCACCGTTATGATGCTCAGCTACGTAGCATTGATCTCGGGATCCTTGCTATCAATAGGCTTCCTTGTCATAAATTGGTATGACAGCAAGCGATCGAAGGGCGTGTTTACAACCAATGCCAATGCCAATCCATCTTCAGGTGGTGAAGCCACCTGTTGCCACGATGCTACGCCCGGAAGCTCGCTCTCGTGGCGTCAGCCCCTCACAGTTGGTTTGCAGGCCTCGACGGCCTCCTATGCCGATGCCCTTGGGGGGGCGAGGGAGCTGGGAAGTGAGGGCTCTTGGTTGATCCCGGCAAGGGACCAGGCACCTTCAGGTGGTGATGGCGAAGGCTGCCACGGCACCAACGTCTCTAGGCGGAGGTGGCGGGTTGGCCCCGAGGGGGTGCAAGAGGTCTCCAAGACCCCTCTTTCGGCAAATCTCGACTCGTCGGATGACGAGTCCGGGCCTCCTCCCGAGATGGCCGGAGAGGTATCCGGACTCGCTCAAACCTTGGACAATCTCAGCTACCGAACCCTTGGATTGGGATTCCCATTGTTAACCATTGGCATACTCTCGGGGGCGGTTTGGGCAAATGAGGCTTGGGGTTCATTTTGGAGCTGGGACCCGAAGGAGACCTGGGCCCTCATAACTTGGCTGGTGTTCGCGATATATTTGCACACGCGGCTAAACCGGGGATGGCAAGGCAACAAGCCAGCCCTCATAGCTGCAACTGGTTTTGTTACGGTGTGGATTTGTTACTTGGGTGTTAACATGTTAGGAACAGGTCTCCACAGCTATGGTTGGTTCCAAAACACCCCAGGTTGACTGCTTGGGCCATGCGTAATCACAGAGACGGTTCGCTGGTTACCTTTGGATTAGGCAACGTTCGCGGGAGGCCGCCTCTGGAACCCTCCCCCTCGGGTGGCTGAGCACCTGTGATGTCCCCAAGGAGGCAGGTTGATTGAGGCGTCGAAACGGCCACTCATAGATGTGCTTCCAGGTGATGGCGGTGGCCGCGACGGGGTCCTCGAGGCCTCGCCGGCCACTCATGGCCGTGTCCCACCCCCTTGATGTGCCTGTGCGGCGGCCGCATCGGCGCAGCAACAAGACGTACCGGCTCTCTAAAGACGGGTGGCTTCGCAACAATGCAAGGGAGTTGGTTGCCACCTGGCTATGGGATGTACATGGTTGGACGCCATTGGCAAACAACCTGCTGTGCCCCCTGACGGACTTGAACCGTCGGCTTTTGGCTTACCATGCCAATACTCTACCGTCTGAGTTAAGGGGGCAAGGGCTGGCTTGTCATTGGGCCTTGCGACAATATACTAGAAACAGGGCCTCTATTGCAACAGTTGGTTGCACGGGTAGGGTCTCGAGGCCGTTGACGGGCCGCGGCCGGGGTTTCGATGGCCGCAACGAGACCCGGGGAAGATGGTGGCGAATGCCCCCGCGCGGCGGCCACCACGGGACCGAGCGGGGGCATCTCGGATGCATTGCAACAAGCACTCTGTGCCAATCCTAGCGAACAGCTAGGGCAGTCCTGAGACAAGCCTGTCGTCTAGGGTGGAAGGATTCGAACCTCCGAATGGCGGGACCAAAACCCGCTGCCTTACCACTTGGCGACACCCTATGCAGCCTGAAGTCTTTGTACACAACAGCTGTACGGAATATATCGCATCCAGCCAACCCTTGTCAAACGTGACGGCGAATGCCGCGGCGGCCGGCCTTTCTAAGGCCACCCCCCTCGATACCTCGGCCTTCGAGGGAGGTGGCCCTCAAAACCCCCCGGATGGCATCTGGACAGGGCACTTCGGGCTAAGAAGAGGATCAGGCTCAAGCGGGGGGGATGGCCACACCCTCAACAATTCCCTGTTGAGGCTGGTGGAAAGCCCTGCATGGCACTCGAGCGGCCGCCCCCTCGAAGGCCGGGGGTGGCCAGCGAAACCGAGCAGATGGCATGCAACGCGATCCGCTAAGATGACGGGATCCAACAGGCCTTGGGTGCCAACGTCCCATATGGCCTCTTACCACCAGGGCGTTCGGCTTAGGGGGGTAATGGTTGGTTAGCAGTGGAGAAGATGATAAGACAGAGTGGGGTGCAAAGGCCTAGCTTCTCAGATCCCTTGAGAATGCTACACAGAATAGTATACTAAGTAGGTAGGGGTGAGATCTTTCCATTCTCTTACAAGTGCTGCTTCTGCCAAGCTGAGGATGCCCCTGGCACATGTGCTCTGCCCCCTTGCCGCAAGGGGGCAAAGAGCCTAGTCAGGAGCAAGGCAAAGCGGGTTCACAGGCGAGGGGGGCGATCTGAGGCCTGTGCATCTGAAGATGCCTCTAGGTGAAAGGGATTTGGCTTACCCAGGCGCGCATGACCAGGCTGCAACCTCCCCTCGACGCCCTTGCGCGGGGGCCCCACAGGGCCATCCAAGCTGGATCTGAGATGCTTGTCGACCTTGTTGCCAAGAACCAGACTTGAACTGGTGACACGAGAATTTTCAATCCTCTGCTCTACCAACTGAGCTATCTCGGCTGCTTGTTCTGCAGGACATGGTAGCAGAAGGTGCGTCTCAGTCGCAAGCCCCACCTTCCCAAGATCGGTGGCGACATATGACACTGCGATCGCCGCGGCTTGGTGGCGGCCGCCCTCCGCTGGCCGGGGTGGCCGTCGAAACCCAGGGGGGTGCTTCTCAGTCCACCTGATTTAGAGACATTGTCCAACATGTTCCCTGCCATTCGATTCTTAGTTACAGTGTGTGTTATTGCCCTGATAGTCCCGCAGACAACCACAGAGAACAGGTTGCTGCGGGCTTTTAACAGCTCCGATCTGTTTGTGAATTATGGTGAGGCAAAGATGGTCCTTGAATGGCTTACCTGGTCGTTTATAAACCTGTACATTGTGTTGACCTACATTGCAACAACCATGTAAGGGCAACTGCTGAGGGAACTAGAAGCACCAATCCTGCATTGTAGCGGCCGCCACCAAGCCGCGCCGACCATGGCGACGAATGCTCCCTAGATTTGACAAATGATTGCGTTCCTGCCCCAGTGAGGAGGGTCTCCCGCGGGGTCCCAACCTTGCCGGATGACAGTGGTAAGACGGTATGACCATCCACGTCGTCAAGGGTGGCAAGGCCTTGAAGGCCTTGCCCACACCCTGGGCAGTGAGATAAGGGGTTGGTGGGCCGAAGCTGAAGACTCCTCCTCTATATGAGCTCTACCGCCGCATGGAAATCAAACCGGCCCGACCTGTTGAATTTACTAACGCTGTAAGGGATTTGCTTCTGCAGAGCTGTGCCCTAGGGCGGACCAAGGGGGGATTGTTGGCCACATCGGGTGGCCAGGATTCGGCATGTCTAGCAGTTGTTGGGCATCAAGTCCAGGATCACTGGCGATGCCGCCTAGGGTCCATCTCATGCAACCATCTTTGGCAGATGGATTCCTTCTATGCACTGCTGCATGTAGCCAGATGCAACTTCTGGGTGGGACGGCCCCTATGTTTTGCTACAGCCCCTCGAGGGGTTACAACCGAATCACGTGCCAGGGGTTGGCGGTACAATGTCGCCCAACGGGTGGCTAGCTTGTATCATTGCCAAGCAATCTCGGTCGGCCAAACGAGGAGCGATTTAGCAGAGACCACGCTGCTCAACTCGTTTAGGGGCGGTGGGGGCCGTGGCCTCGCCTCCTTGAGGTGGCAGCAAGTACGGACTACTCCTTGCGTGGAACGATGCCATGTCGCTAATTTCACTGCGGCGGTGATCTGGCAAAGGGCCTTGTTGTTCTCGCCAAGGGCGCAACGATGGCCTGTGTCACTGTATGGCACCCCCTTGCGGCACCCTCAGGCAGTGGCGGTTTTACCGCCCACCCCCTGCCTCGAGGGGTTGCATTGCAAAGCACTGCACGGCCAGCAAAACTCCGGTCTTCGAAGAGGGCATGCCCTCGCGGCTGCCCCCATCAAGGGGTGGATGGATGGCTTCCCACCAACCCCCTCTTGGGATTGGCGGGGGGGAGGCGATCTATCGTTGCGCCAATTCAGCCAAACCGTTGCTAAGTCAAATGCTCGCCCGGTCTTTTTACAGATCAACCTAGCCACTCTAGAGCTCCATGGCCATAGCTGTGTCAAGTCATTTCTTCGGTCGAGAAGGAGAGCGGGGAGGATGCCATTTCAAATGGCGAGGGGTCCGAGATCTTGCCCCGATTAGAGCAGTCTCCCTCAATGAAACCACCCAGGTTGATCGGCGGGCGAGGTGGGATCCGTCGGGTTTCGTGGCTCCCTCCTCGATGCGCCTGAAGCGCCCACCACGCGTTGACGCGGCCGTTGCGCGGATAATGCATCGGAAAGGTGCCGCCTGTGGCCCAGAGGTCGTAACATTTCCAGTGAAAGGGACCTTATAGTGATGAAAACAACCGCCAGCAGCAGTCCCCCCGCAATCCAAGGCCGGGGGAGCACCTTGAGGCATGCTCCCTTCCCTGCCCTATCTATGGTTGTGACGAAGCTCTTCCTTAACCTTCAGTCCCCAGCCCCCCCATCGCGAGTTACACTTCTTCGACCCCTCATCATGATCAGCCGCTCCGATGTCGCAAGATTGTGCGTCTGTTGGGGATTGCCGATATATCCCGACCCTACCAACATGGAGATCAGCTCTGCCCGCAATAGGATACGACGAGATCTGTTGCCGGCATTGCGAGTCTTGTTCAATCCAGACATCGACAACACCCTCTCACGTTCTTCAGGTGTTCTCTCCACCGAGCAATTGTACATAGAGAGGATTGTGTCAAGATTGAACCGCGCCATCACCCTCACAAGGCCTATGCCTAGAGCACGATCCTATGGAGTCCCCATTGCCATCAAGCGGGCAATGGCGCGCCACTGGTTGCAAGATGGGCGGTCTTACCACCAAAGTGGGATTCGATTCTCCTCAATTGAGGGGGTATTGCAGCAAGTCAACGAGGACAGCATTCATTCATTCCCAATCGTCGGCGGGTGAACCTTCTGGTTTAGGCCCCGTAGCGGCCGCCGCGCGGCGGCAAGGGTCATGACGAGACCCCTCGATCCATCTCGGAAGGGCCCATCTGCGGCACAAGGGGGAGTCTCGTTGCAAGGGAGGGCCATACCATCCGAGCAAGCCCCCTCCGCAAGGATGGACGTAGGTGAGATTGCCCCCATTGCTTAAAAGAACGGATCGGATATACAATTAGGTATGAAGATATCGTCTCGAATGCGCCCCTTCCGTCGAAGGAAATCGCGTGATGCCGTCTTGTGAGTGGGTCGTTGAAAGATCCTACCCAGTTGAGGGTTGATGTTGACAAATGATCACTCAGATCCCACTTGATGGCACAATCCCTCTCACTTGACCGAGCTGGGTCGATGGTATCAGGTTGTATTCTGAGGGGTTGCAGTGCCAAGCAATGCACGGCCAACGCGTCGAAGCGACCGTAGCGCGGACGGTGGTGGCAAATGCCACCGCGCGGTGGAATGGGCTGTGTCGAAGCGACGAGGGTTCTGAGAGCGAGGAGGCGGCATCAGTGGGGTCTGTTCGGCCCACTTGACACAATTCGCTTGTGCCAACCAATTCCAGGCGTAAATAGGGATCTCGCCCTCAATCCTTTGCATCCATTAAACAGAGGAGATCACGCCATGTTAGATCCATTGAGGAAGAAGTCCCAGAATCTCTTAGGAGCACCATTTCTAGACGGTGTTTCTCTTTACACATACATTATCTTTGCCATTTCAATTGTAGGGATGGGTGTCTCATTGAAGTGGCGTTACAAGGATCAGCTTGTCTCGGGATTTGTTCGAAGCAATCTACCTGCCCTCAGTGCCCCCTCTGAGCCGATCAGCTGGGAGACTTTTGAACAGGTCCTTGGCAAGGAGCTCTCATCCCAAGGGTTGGATCCTTTCGGATTGCCACTAAGCAGCCCGCTCCTCCATAGGGCCGACATCTATGAGGATCTCCTCATCCTGAGGCCGAGAACACCGTGGGACAAGCTAAAGGGCCAGAGATACATCGGCCTCTATTCCCATCGGCCTGCAGTCGATTGCAACTTCCCCTTGGAGATGGAGCCAATCAAGGAAAGCCCGTCCACGGAGCAGCCTCCGGCCCCCGTACAGGGCCAACCCGTTCCATCCAACAAGCCGGGCAAGCAGAGCAAGGGGGGGTTTGTTGACCCATCCTCATCATCTCGTGGCACCAGGCTGTTCTCCCGTAGGTTGCGAATCCCGGCCCGTGACATCATCCAGTTGCCCAGAGATGTATCATCTATTGCCTTTGACCCCCCAGTCCGGGAGGCGGGCATAGCCCTCAGACACAATGAGGTGGCGGTGGGCATGCCCACCTCCTTCGGCTGGGCTGCTCAATTCTTTGACTCCCTCGATGAGGTCCCTCAGAGAATAGGTGGCTATTGCTTACCACCTGAGCCACACCTTGCCCACCCTCAGGTGGTGACGGCACATGCCGGCACGAAGCCATCTTGTTTGGGTGCCACCCAGCCTCTGCCCCATGCCGCCTCGGCTCTTGCTCCAGAGATGTTGTCGCCGAATCCCGACAGCCGAGGCGGCATGGATGGTGGTCGCCGTCAAGGCTATGAATGGAGGTCCCTCGCCACCACCTGGCGCCCTCAGGTGGTGACGGCGAATGCCGACACGGCTCGATCCAACCATTCTAAGCCGACAGCAATAGACCTATTGGTTGGGGTGAAGGCAGCAAGGGGCACCATCGACTTGGTGCCAGCGCCAGGTGCTTGCCCTGAGGGGTGTGGGGACCAAGAGGCACCACTGCCCCGTAGGCACAGCCCTGAGATGGTTGCTGACAAGGAGAGGAGCGTTCAGTTCGATTCATCGGCGCATCGCCCGACCAAGAGGGGCCTGTTTGCTCAGGAGGCGGCAGGCATCTTTGACGGAGAATGGACCTCGGCGAGGGTAGCTGAACCCCTTCCACCCCTGCTTAAGGAAGAGGTGGTGGAACACCTGCTAGAGAGCCATCGGGGTGGATGGGACGAGGCAGAGCAAGGAGAGATGGGATGGCCCAACCCATCATTGCTCGTGTCTCCTGAGCCGGATGGCGGGATTGAAGCCCCAGATGTGGGTGAAGGGAGGCATGAGGGCGGAGGCGAGCCACCTTCAGGTGGTGGCGTCGAGGGCCCCCTCGAATGGGGGGACATCTTGGAGCTGCTGGTCGATCAGCGAGCAACGGCATCGCCAACCTCACCCATAGAGCCTGCCGCAACACGCCTTATGTCTGGGTACAACCATCCCGATCTGTCCCGGTCGAAGATCGTACAAAACCTCTTTCAATACATCCTAAGAAGCCGGCTGGACCTAGACCATGCGGTGGTGAGGAACCTCCTCGCAGACAAGGAGGTGCCCCTTCCTTCAAGCCCCGCCCTCCAACCCTCGCTCGTCATGCCACCTTCACCCCGTGGGGGCGAGCGAGGCCAGGATGGGATGCCCGTCGGTCAACCACCTCGCCTCATGGCACCGGCCTCGACCAGCCGGCACTCGCCAGGCCTTGGACGAGGTTCCCGCCGAGGCCTTCCGGTTGCAGTGATAGGGTATCAACCAGCCTATTTCCGCGGATTGGGCTCCTTGCGAGGCGTCCTGGCCGAATTGGGCGTTGCTATTAGTGAGGACAGATTCAATGAATTGCCAATGCTAGGGCCTGCATATCTTGGCCCCGCCCTTGCACGCGATAGAGCCACCAGCGACCTAGTTGCTCGCCATAGGGGACACCTAGGCCGCTGGATTGCTAGGGAGGTGCGGGACGGCCTCCCCGCGCATTCCGGAGCTCAGAGTGATGGTCTGACCGGTCGAGGCTCAGGGCTGAGGCCAAGGCCACAGACGACGCCCGTCCCTACCCCCATCCCCGGGAACCGGTCGCCCGGCTATTGGATTGCTAGGTCGTCTCCCCTCCCGGAACGGCAGAGCAATCTTTTGGGGAAGAGGGAGGTCTTGAGGGGTGAGCCGGTGCAGGAGGAGGACGCTCTAGCCGCTGTGCGACCGTCTCGAGGGTTTAGCCACCGTGACCATGCAGGGGTGCATGAAGTCGACTCCTTGCGGCAATCGACGCCACCCCCTGAAGGTGGTTGGTCCTCTAGTGGAGCTGTGCCAGCAGGTGAGGGCAATGGAGAGGCAATGGCCCGTGGGGAAGGGCCGACTCTTCTGCACCCTATGAGAGGCGAACAGGAGGCCCTAGAGCTGCTCGTTGGCGACATGGAGGAACCTAGAGGCGAGGCCTATCCAGAATTGCCTCTGGATCAAGACAATGACGAAGACCCCATCCATCCATTGGAGGCCGCCTTTGTAGCGAAGGTGCCATCACTGTTCGCGGAGGAGGAGGAGGTCATTGTCCTGTCCGCCGAGGAGTGGCGCAAGGTGTTCAAGTCCTTGATAGCTCAGGCCTTAGAGGATCAGATGGCTGTTGAAAGAATGGAACTCCTGTTGCCATCCCTTGCGGTGGTTGAGGGGATGCCTCGCCAAAACATGCTGACCCTGAGATGGCTGCGAGACGATGGGAGGGGGGCTGATAGACGCCCCCCTCGAGGGCCAGGGATGGCCAAGGGTGGCCAGCCGCAAAGCGGCGCCAACCTGCCAGCATCGACGGAAGTGGGCGGCAAGCGGATCGGTCACCCTGATGGGCTGCGCTCCAGTGCTGGGCTGAAGAGATCTGTGCCAGTCGGCAGGCCTCCTCTTCGGCACGGACGGGAATGGCGATGGCCTCTTACCTTAGGGGCACACAACAGCTTCGCCCGGTTGTTGGCACAGCACAGAGGGTTTGTAGGGGAGGCTGCCTATCTCTCGGCAACCCACAAGGCCATCGGCCAGGTGGCCCTCGGGGGCAGTCATCGCCCCCTTGAGGGAGCCAGACTGCCTGAGATTGCTCGACGCAACCGATTCACGCCAGATGTGTGGACGGAGGGTGGCCGCCCCCTTGCTGACAACCCAGTGGCTAGGCTGCTGTATCATGACCTGCCTACGGCTCAGGCCGGTGTCAATGAGGCCATTTCACAAGCCTCCCCTTCCCTCGGCAGGTATCAGAAACGATCCACCTCCTTTACGGGGTTGGCAGATCCAAGGCTCTCCAGGCGTGTGGTTGGTCCCTGGGGGGCCTCGGTGGGTCCACGATCAGGTGGCCGAAGCCCCCTGTTTCAACAGCTGTGGGAGCCCCTCACCGCGAGATCATGGATGATGATCTACAAGTTGGGCCTCCTCTTTTGGCTGCTGCAAATGGCGAGGGATTATTACAGGCGGTGTGGCAAGGAACTCATCCAGTACATATTTGAGCTGCTTACTGTTCTGGGCTTCAATGCGAACAACATACTCGAAGACCTTGGATTGGTCGAATCCCCTATGCGGATAATACCCCACGCCCAACGAAGATTCGCAGACATTGCTGGCATAGACGCCATGCTGCCAGAATTGGGCGAGGTGGTTTGGTTCCTGAGGAGCTCAGGCCGTGGGGCGAGAGTGCCTAAGGGCATCTTGCTAGCAGGCCCACCTGGCACGGGGAAGACCTTCCTCGTGCAAGCCATTGCTGGTGAGGCAAAGGTCCCCGCAATTGTGCAATCTGCTAGCTCATTCACTGATCCCAACCAGACTCAATCTGGTGCCCAGACCTTGAGCGATCTCTTCGACAAGGCCAGGCAGATTGCCCCATGCATCCTGTTCATCGATGAGATAGACACCTTGGCGGTCTCGAGGCCTCACATAGCACCCAGTGACCCGATGGACAAGAGCGAGTTGCTCGATTCCTTAGCCGACGAGCCCAGGAGAGGCACCGATGAGCCAGGCTCTAAGGGGGGACAAGCCAATCCACCTCAACTCTATGAGACCCCTCCCCAACTGAGCCAATATCGTGCCTTTCAGCCGTCACCGAGGATGAGCCCCGAGAGCCTGTTAGACGGTGATGAGGAGAAGGAGCCAAAGGAGGACATCCCTGAATTCCGGGTCGGGGATGAGGGATTGGACCTCCTTGACCCCTCTGTAGTGGAGGTGCTGGAATCCCACAACGAGTTGAGACGGTCTAGACAGCAACGGTTGGCGCTGCTGATGCAGTTCTTGATGGAAATGGACGGCATCCGCTCCCGTGAGGGGGTGGTGGTGATTGGTGCTACAAACCGGCCAACCGTGTTGGACCCCGCCTTGACAAGGCCTGGCCGATTTGAGCGGCTCATCTTCGTGCCGCTGCCTAGCAAGCAGAAGCGAATTGATGTCCTGAAGCTCTATGCCAAGGATCTTGGGGTTGAGACCCCCATAGGGAGGGCTGCATCACTTGGGGGGGCTTGGGAATACCTTGCCAACAGGACCGCTGGCCTCAGCCCCGCCCATTTGGCCTCAGCAATGAACCAATCGGCTGTACGGGCAATAATCCAAGGCACTCGCCACACTGTTGAGACCATCGAGCACGGCATTGCCACCGTTGCCAGGAGGTCCTTCGAGGGGCCTGGCTACCATGTTGCACCTGCCCAAGGGGGGCCTCACAAAGGGGCTAGCGACGGCAGCCGCAAGACAGCCTTAGGCAAGCCACACCAGCGCTCCGTCCCTGCAGATTGGCGTGACCCTCGGATGGGCCAACAAGCTATTGGGGGATGGGATCTAGGCCACGGGCTGCACCTCCACAAGTGCTGGGTCACTGGAGGCCAATCCCTCTCAGGGATTGGCAGTTGGTGGGAGGGCTTAGCTGATGCGGGGAGCGCCGCTGGCTGGCCCCTTAGCAGCCCGGCCCTAAGGCTGGGCGGAGGCGCAAGGGGGCAGGGGGAGGCCCCCTCTCTGGTGAGATTGGCCTATTATCAGGCAGGGAAGGCCGTGCTTCACACCCTGTTGCCATTCCACCCCCCTGCCTCCTACCTTCCGCTTCAACCCGAGCCCTTCTCAGCCTCCTTCTCGGAGGTTGGTCAGATCGTGGCAGAGAATGCACGCTCGGGTCCACTTGAGCCACACCCTCGGGTTGTTCTAGAGAGCAGGCTGATTGGGTTGTATGCGGGCAAGGCATCTGAGCTGTTAGCGGCCGCTACCTCACCAGGGCCAAGCAGGCATCCACTGCATCGTCTTGATGGGCAGCCTCATTCAGCTGTGACCCCTTCTGCCTCTCGTCATCGCACCTCGCCGGCACGGGGCTTTCAATCCTCGGCATGGGGGACAGGTGGCGGGAGTGGGGGCCAGTCGCAGTCTGACCTTGGGTTGGATGAGCTGTCCTTCGCAGGCACCGTTGCCAATTGCATGATCAGTTCTTGGTACATCTACTCTAGACGCCTCTCATCCCGCGAGATCCATCTGGCATACATCAATGATCCGGAACAGATCGATGACCCGGCCCTCCTTGACGTGTTTGTGCATGAGACGGAGGACCAGGAGCATCAGCTCCAAAGAGCGACCAAGATCCTCACATGGCATCAACAACCTGCACCGCCATCCTGGTGGCAACGGCAGGTAACCGTGGTGGAATCGCTGATGGAACGGGCGGACTCGGAATGGTATCGTCTTCACATGTCCGATCCCGAAGAGAGTGAACGGAACATAGATTGGATACCACCTGACGAGAACTACCATGCCATCGGCGCCAACCGGCCGAAAGACGTGTCGCGCCCTCCCCGGTTCCGACGGCGCCGCATACGGAAAGTCAGCAGGAAGCGCAGCGACATCACATCCAAACGGACCCATCCCTTAGCTCCCGTCCGAGCCGGGATCACATGGAATGACCTCTATCTGATCAAGCGGGATCATCTCTATCATGGCTTGATCAGCATGTGCTTCCGCAAGGCCTTTGTCGCATTAGATGAGCAAAGGGAGCTGTTGGATCACCTATCACATCATCTGCTTCAACATCATGTTCTTAGGGAGTACGAGATGCGGGGCTTTGCAACCGCCTTTGGGCTTGTCAGCCCGGACGGTGCAATGGAACCCGATGGCTTAGAGCCGGCAACATCATCGGACGGCTCCCTTGGGCGTGCATTGCAAGGCAATGCCACCACTCCAGGCCGGGGCCTCCTTGGCCAACCCCGGCCTCGAGGCGGGTGGCCAAGGAGACCAACCCCACCTGAGGTGGTGTTGAGGCAAAGAAGTGGGCGCCGGTCGGTGACCCCGACCGAGACGACAACCCCCACCACCTCGGCGTCCCCACCCAATCTTGCCATGGACCCGCCGAGCTCCTCCGAGGGGAGGGGGCCCGTGAGCAAGCCAGCACGACCTCTCGTTAAGGTGGAGCCTCAAGAACCCCCGTCATTGCCCATCACGGGCAAGCATCGCTCGGATGGGGAGGATCCAACATCCAATCCAACCGCTCCTCCTGGGCTGCAGGGGGAGGGTCCTGCCGACCCATCCACCCCTCCCCCTGCAGAGGTTGCTGTTCCTATGGAGTCTCGAGAGGAGACAGAGAAGCAACCCTCCGACATTCTACCATCTTGGGCGAGATGGCGGGAGGGCGCAGATGCCAAGGGTAGATTAGCTCCGGGTCGACTGCCCATGGAGGAGCTGCCCAATCCGCTGGAGTTGGCTCAGGCAGATTGGGCCGCACGCTGGGGCCGGCGTACCTCTCGATTCATCGATTTCGATTTCGTAAGACCGTGCTACATTGATCCACCCAAGGGCGAATGAGGGGTTGCCCCGAGCCGGGGTCTCATTGTCCCCCTCGCTGGCCGGGGTTTCGAT
>JAOTRH010151765.1:0-13252 GCA_034768845.1 Heliamphora exappendiculata | reverse complement strand
ATAGAGAATTATGTAATTTAAATATAGGAGTATGAAATCAACAAAGTTTAAAAAATTAAAAATAAAAGAAGAAGAAGAATAAGAAGACCACTGTGTCGTTTTGAATATAATACATATATAATACGTAAATTTATTGGGTGCTTATATATATATAAGAAAAGAAAAGAAAAATCAATTAATTAATTGAAGAAAAAAAAGAGAGAGAGAGAGAGAGAGAGAGAGAGAAAGAGAATTGAAGTTCAAGTTCATCATTTTTTAAAATTCGAGATATGAAAAAAAAATGGAGCTTAAACAGTACTGGATAACTTAATATAACTATGTACTAAAACTAGTTAAACATGTCTCAAGCTTCTAGTAACTCAATGTTATGCGGGTGGAATTTAATTATTTTTTAATATTTAATTTATAATTTGATATTTTTTTAGAGGATCATATATTAAAATAATTTTTTTTAAATTTTGTTCAATAAAGCCAAAGGTGAGGGCCGTTGGGCCCAAAATTTTTGATCCGTTTTTGTTTTTTGATCTGATTGTGAATTTTTATATTTATTATTTCAGTTAGAGTACGTAAATCGTATCTTTTGTGTGTAATTATTTTTTTTTCATTGATTATTTTCTATTTTCTGCTATAACACTCAATAATCTTATATAATGATTTAATGATTCTTAATCTATTAAAACTCAAAAATATACTTTTTTTTCAAAAGATCTTCTAACCACAGCCAATTAGATTGTGGATACCGAAAACTCCTTCAACCAAGAGCTTTCTATACGTGTGATTATTTTTTTTTTCTCGTTAGTTGTTTGTCTGTTTTGAATTACTATCTATTGGGTGGTAGATAATAAAAACTCATTTTAACAAGAGTTTGTATTTTAAGATATTAAAAAAAAAATTAATAATTACATTGTATTACTAAGAAACCAAAAAAAAAGTCAACTCTTTTGAAAATGAATTTTTATTAATCACTGTCCAATTAGCGTTGAAAAATATTTTTTTTTCAAAACAAAAAATCTGACGTGAATAATGGATTTGTACAAAACCTGGCGGTAATATTGATATTTGGGCTAACTTTTGGGCCATGGAAAATAATAGTAATATCATTTTGTTTGAAAATTTGTTAGGTCAAAATTATTAGTCCAATTAGATTATGAAACCAATAAATTGGCTGAATTAGTGAAGCCACGACTAATTATTTGGTACTATTAAAGTATTATGTGATAAGTTTACGTGGTATTTTTACTTAATATAATGATAACAAATTTTATGGTAAAAATATGATAACTGATCTTTATTGGGTAGTTAGAAGACAAATAATTATTTATATTGTGTAGGTTATAATTATTTATTTATAAAAAATATCATATGACATCATTTACATAGTACTAAAAAATATTTAATAATTACATAGGAATTGGGTTCACTAATTCAGTCCAATTGAATTGGAAAAATTATTAGATATTTTCGAAGTATCATGTAAGCAATGTCATATGGTACTCTCGACAGATAAATAATTACAACTTATATACTGTAGGTCACTTTTTATTTTTTAATAACTTAACAAAAATGAATCATCATATTCTTATCGTAAAATTTATCACTATCATATTAAGTAAAGTACCAAATGAACTTATCACATTATAATCTAGGTGCACCAAATACCAAATAATTAGTCATTGAAATGGGAGTAAGTTTTGATAAGATCCCCAATTGAAAGTCATAATACCAAAATTACCCTTGATCTATCTCACATATTTCGTCTCTCTCTCATCTCTCGTGGTGACAAGTAAAATCTTTTTTTTTTAATTCATTTTTCTTTTTTTTCTTGTCTACTTTTCACTCCTTTTAACTTACAAGGGGATGCAGAAAATTTTATACTGAGATGCATTCTCATCTAGACAATCCTGATGCTCGAAAGGCTGCTTTTTCAATCAAATATATGCTTTAAATTGTTTTTTTTAATTATTTATTTCTATTTTCACACATCATAGTCATCATTTGTTTTTACAGCTAAAAATTGAATTTTTATAACAATGCTTCAGTCTAATGGCATCAAACTGGTTTATGGTATTCAAGTTTTAGTTGCACAAGAATAAAAATAAAATGTATATATTTAATCAAAAATAAAATATATATAAATTTAATCTCATTTGTTTACTCCAAAACAAACGTGATAGGTGAAAAAGGATGAGGTGAAGGGAGAGCTTGCAGCAAAAAAAATATGAGAGAGAGAGAGAGAGAGAGGGAGAGAGAGAAAAAAAGGAGCATTGGCTCAAGGTCAATGGAGTAATTATTCAATAGTCAACGTGATACTTTCATATAATATAGTAATGACAAATTTTACGGTAGACACATGATGCTTTATTTTTGTTAAGATGTTAGGAGACAAATGTAAATTGCGATCATTTATTTGTTGGGAATACACGTGGTATTTCTTACATAATACTCCGAGAGTATTTAATAATTTTCCAAGTCAATGGAAAGGATAACGTTGTGTGCTAGAGAGAGAATTGGCTTGACATCGAGAGAAGGGTAATGTTGTGTGCGTGTGAAAGGGGAGGGAAGGGGCGGAGAAGAGTAGGAAGTGTCGGCAATGGTCATGAAGGGTGGGGGAGAGGTGGCCACATGGGCCATTGGTGGAGGAGCGAGTTTGAATTTGAAAAAAAAAAATGTTAGAATTTTATTTCTAATAATAATTTACATTAAAAATATAACAAGGGCATTTAAGAATCTCGTATGTATTTAGAATAAACCTCATCAGGATGAATTTGTGGGGGAATATTGGGAAATCATGCCAACAATGATGATAAATTTGTGGGGGATAGACTTTTGAGAAGTGGGTAGGTTTGAGATTTTCTTTGGCATTGTTTATTCTGATGAAAAATATGAAAAATATTTTTTTTTGCATTTTTTAGTATTTAGTAAGATGAATTAAAATTTAATAAAAAATATTTTTAAG
The DNA here is from genome assembly GCA_034768845.1 of Heliamphora exappendiculata. NCBI lineage: Eukaryota > Viridiplantae > Streptophyta > Magnoliopsida > Ericales > Sarraceniaceae > Heliamphora > Heliamphora exappendiculata. Next base: position 10,296 of record JAOTRH010151765.1, on the reverse strand, counting down.
TCAATAAAAAATAAATTAATTTTGATGAAAAATATTTTTTATTTTTTTATGGTGGAAAAATAGTTTTAACCCTTACCATCCCACTAGTGCCACCACCACCACCACCACCACCACCATGACCTCGCCACTACCTCTATCAGCAGTTTAGAGTTGGGATGTTTAGTGTGCTTGGGATTTTAAGGATTCAAGATTCGAGAATCAAGGGTGTAGGTCGGGAGTCGGGGGTCAAGTGTCATGGGTTGATATTAGGTTTTGGAATCTAGTCCTAGGAGTTGACCCAAGGTTTGGAGGTTAGGAGATAAGATTTAGGGTTTAAGGGTTCAAGGGTCGGAGGCCTAATGCCTAGGGGCTAGGTCCCTAGTCTTGAGGTTGATGGCCTAGGGCCTAAGGGTCGAGGGTCGAAAGTTCGAGGGATGAGAGTCAAGCTTTAGGGTTCGGGGGTCACAAGGTCAGGGTCCTAGGCTAGCTCCCTAGGTCGGGAGCTCAAGGTCTGTTGGTCAAGGGCCTAGGGTCTGGGGTCAAGGTTTAAGGTTTGGGGGGTTGGGAGTTGAGGGACAAGGGTTGAGAGACTAAGGTCTAGAGATTGTGGGTTGAGGTATAGGGCTCGAGGGTATGTTGTTCAGTGATGGGATTTGAGGTACAAGGATTGGGGGCCCGAGATCTAAGGACTATGAGTCGAGGTCTAGGGGTTGGGAGCTTAGGGTCCATGGGTTCCAGATCCAAGGGTCGAGGGATCGAGTTACAGGACTTGAGTGTTAGGGGTTAAGGTTAGAGGTTTGGGGCTCGAAGGTCAGGGTTCAAGGGTCAAGGGCCAAGGGTTAGGGGCTAGAGGTTAGATTCTGGAGTTCAGGATCTACGGGACGGGTTCAAAGGTTCGGCGGTTCGGCAACTGAAGGTTAAAGGCCAAGGGTCAAGGATCTAGGGATTCTGTGATATAGAGTTGGTGTGGAGGGTCAGGGTCTGGGAGTCACTGCCACTATCGCTGCCATTACTTCCACTGTCACTACTGTCACCAATTCTATGAGTATCACATTTACCAGCCCCATTATTTTTAAAATCGCAATCAAACACATAAAAATTACTTATTAGAAAATATTTTCTTGAAAATATTTTTCACTGAAAATACCTTTTTAAATAAAAATATTTTTTTATCAAAACAAATGGAGTATGTATTATAAATTTTTGTTCAGATATCTAACTATATTAAAAGTTTATACATTATTGAGAATTTTAAAATACAAAAACATCAAGACAAATCAAAGTGTTTGGCAAAGTTTCCTGCTACTAATTTTAACTGTAAGCTATATTCTATTCCAAACACCTACAATTTCTGCTACAAATTACAATTACTTTTTCTTATACTTCAGCTATATTGAACCGTGTCTTGTATTCTATCGAGTCCATATTTATTATATTATTTTTGGTCTATATGTAATTGAGTTGGGGTGGTATTAGAAATCCACTATAATTCTTTATATATAGAGTTTATAGTAATATGGGCTGACTAAAATTATTTAGGATTTGTACTTATAATTAGGACACTAGTAGAGCCATAGGATTAAGGTTGTGAGTCAGAAAATTGTGATGGTAGCTGGTAGAGAGAATGGAGACGGATTCTGTACTCTTTCACATTCGACATAGTGAAATAATTTTTTTCTCGCTCGTGAACGTAGACCGATGTGGGCCGAACCACGTAAATCCTTAGTGTTCATTATTTTTTACTTTTTGTGCGGGATTTTGCTTTTGTTCGCGTTTGGAGAATGGCGTTCAAATCCCAACAAGTGATATTAGAATCGACAGTTGAAGATTCGAAACCATGGTGGGAGATCGGAGTATAGGTATTATTTTTTATTTCGATTCGTATAAATCAAAAATATTTTTCTGCACAAAAAAATGGCTCACGGTGCAGAAACTAGTTCGTTGAAGCACAAAGGCTAGCCTATTAATCTTAATCATATACGGAACCTGAGGCAGTATAAAGCCTCAATTGCTTGTTGCATGAAAAAGATTACTTCATTGTTGTGCAAAGTTGAACGGTTTTCCGTTCCTCTTTCTCCGTGAGTTTCGAATTCAAAGTGATTTAATTGATTAAAGATTGAAGGATTTTTAATCTAGTGTAGCCTTGATTCATTATTAGAGGTACTTTTGAGATCAACAGCTTAAAATTACTTTGTTATATCAGCTCATATATATAGCAAAATAATTAAAGGAGAATGTATCTCTTAAGGGTTTTCAGCGTTGTGGATTCATCGATACGGTTAGAATTTTTAGATTCTGAATGATTTTATGAGATTGGGCAGATCAACTTAGATTGAGATTGATCGAGTATAATCAGGAGTGATCGGGTACAATCAGAGTTGATTTGGGTTGTGTGGAACAAGAATTACACATATCTGGTATTGCAATGAGTTCAGACTGGGGGACATTATCAGATACAAATCTAATGGCATTGAAGAGTTTGGGTTTCGTAATTGAACCTTTTAACGGCCACAACGACTTCACCTTGTAGCAACAAATGGTGAAGAATATTTTGATGCACGAAAGACTGACCAAGGCTCTCAGGATGAAGTCAAAAAAATAAAAAATGATGAAAGATGTAGAATGGGAGGAGATGCAGGACTTGGCAAACAGCGCAATTCAGTTGTATTTCGGTAATAGCACTCTTCGGGAAGTCATCAACAAAAGCAATTCGACAGAACTCTGGACTAAGTTGGAGAGCAGGTACAAGTCCAAGACATTGACGATTCAATTGTTTTTAAAGCAACAGTTTTATGCACTTTAGATGACAGAAAAAGTGAATTTTATAGAGCATTTGGACGAATTTAACAAGATACTGACCGCATTGGATTCTATCGGTGCAAAATCGAAGACGAGGATAAAATAATTCTCCTGTTGGTTTTCTTACCTTCATTATATTAGCATCTGAGGACTATACTGATGTTTAGAAATGATACTCTTGGGTTAGATGAGATTGTTGTTGTTATCATATCTCATTAGATGTTGAAGAAGAAGGATAGTAACAGATCACATGGAGAGGGCATCATGATTGTATCAGGCAGTGGAGAAGTCAAAGGCAGGGCGACAGTGAAGCAGGAGGGGTCCAAGAAAAAATATCGGTCCAAGTCGAGAGGTTACAAAGGGAAGTGCTACTATTATGATAAAAAAAAGTCATCTAAAGAGGAATTGCTTGAAGTACAAGACAGACAAGGAAAAAGAACAATCATCCGAGACAGCAGTAACAGAGGGCTCCGATTATGAAGAATCAGAAGTGCTCACACTTACTTCAGGTATAGAAAAATCAGATTGGATATTAGATTCTGGATGTTTGTTTTACATGTGTGCAATCAAAGAGTATTTTGATACGTATCAGTCATGCATTGGGGATACTGTCATGATGGCAAACAATGTAGTGAGCAGAGTTGTTGGTATAGGGACAGTGCGATTTTGCAGGCTTGATGAGACCATTTTGATCTTGACTAGGGTTAGACATGTGGCAAATCTAAGGAAGAATTTGATTTCTCTAGGGATGTTGGATTCGAGAGGTTGCGGGTTCTCATTTGGAGGTAGAGTTCTTTGGATTTCAAAGGAAAACAAGGATGTACTGCAAGGACAGATGATTGACAACCTCTATAGGCTCGTAAAAAATATTGTGACAAGTGGAGCTACTGTCAGACATCAGATGAGCAGTATAGGTAGATGACATACACGAAAAAAGTGTAAGGGTGATCATGGTGAATAACAGTTATAAAAAAGCACATAGAATAGGCGCAGGAGTACACGGAAGCGACAAGGTAGTACAAGTGCACAGGTGAGCAAATCAGATGGTGTGCAGGATGCCGGTAAGATGCAAGAACAACAGTTGTTGGATGTTCATAAGAAAGTTTTGGGCAACGAGACTAATACAACAAACGTGACGAATAGGTGTACACCTCGACAGAAGCGAGTCTCAATTGCTCTTAATTTGATTAGTGGCGGTGATCTTTCCAATTGTATGCACAAAGGGGGAGATAGGCCATGTTCTTCTACAAAGTAGTGAGCTTTGTAGGGCACCCGGCTTAGGGTGCGGGTACCTCAGTATAGAGGCGTGGGCCATGCTGTTTGGGTGTGGCAGGTCAACAATGACGACGATGGCAGAATCGACAGCGACGTTGGTTATCTTCAAGGTAGTTTGAAGAATTCAAGCCAGGGTGGAGATTGTTGGGCTGTGTCTTGTATCTATCGGGCCCATGTTAATTATATTATTTTTGGTCTATATGTAATTAAGTTGGGATGGTATTAGGAGTCCACAAGAATTCTTTATGTATAAGGTTTATAATAATATGGGTTTACTAGAATTCTTTAGGATTTCTATGTGTGTGCTTATAAATAGGACACTAGTAGAGCCATAAGATTAAGGTTGTGAGTCAGAAAATGGTGAAGCTAGCTGGTAGAGAGAAAGGATACAGGTTTTGTACTCTTTCACATTAGACATAGTGAAATATTTTCTCTCTCGCTCTTAGATGGATGCCACTGTGGGCCAAACTACGTAAATCCTCGGTGTTTATTATTTTCTGCTTTTTTGTACGTGATTTTGCTTCCGTTTGCGTTCGGAGATTGGTGTTCAAATCCTAACAAGCTATAAGCTACAAGTTACAATTTTTTTTAAACACTCACAACTTCTGCTACAAACTACCTTCTATAAATTACTAGTTTTAGCAATACAAAACACATTGTCACCAATTTTCGCCAAACAAAAACATAATGCTCAATTTTAGAAATGGCTATGTGTCATGGCGGTCCAAGAATTTCACATCTCTTATTTGCGGATGACAGCCTATTCTTCTCAAAGGCTTCCCTTGAAGAGGCAAATGCCCTAAGATCGATACTAAAGAACTTTGAATCAGCGTCGGGACAAAAGATGAACATAGAGAAATCGACAACCCTCTTTAGCCTAAATGTGTCAAAGGGGAGGTAACGAGACATCAAAAACTTCTTTGGGATCAACATAGTGGATAAAGCTGGCAAGTACCTAGGTATGCCATCCTTCATTGGACGATCAAGGAATGAGGTGTTAAGCAACTTGAAGGAAAGAATATGGAGGAAACTCAATGGATGAAAGGAAAAAACTTTATCTGCGGTAGGAAGGGAGACTCTCATTAAAGTCGCGATTCAAGTTATATCCAGTTATGTAATATCGTGCTTTGAACTCCCTAAACAACTATGCCGAGTTATGGAAAACATTAGTGAGGAAATTCTGGTGGGGTGAAAATGAAAATAAAAGGAAAGTGCATTGAAAAAAATAGGACTATGTATTCCCAAATGGAGTGGTGGTTTGGGTTTTCGAATTTTTGAATTTTCTCGGCTTTTAACAAAGCGTTACTAGCTAAATAATGATGAAGATTAATTTAGTGTCCAAACTCTATCATAGCCCAAACGCTAAAGGCTAGGTACTATCCCCACTCGTCTTTCTTAGGCGCGCCACTGGGAAGCAACTGTTCTTTTACTTCGAGGAGTATATGGAATACGAAATTGCTTTTGGAAGTAGGCATGCGTTGGAGGATTGGTGGTGGACGGAACGTGCATATATGGAGGGACAAATGGATTCCAAGACCTCGTACAATCAAAGTATTGTCTCAGCCAAATACAGGATCCTTGGGTGGTTTCCCTCATAAACACTGGAACAGTGACTTAGAATAGGGCAATTATTGATCAAAATTTCTTACCCTTTGAGGCAGATGTAATCAGCCACATTCTGTTATGCCCAAGCCCATTCGAGGATGTGTTGGTATGGCAATACACAAAAAGTGGTGTATTCTCGGTTAAATTGGCATATCACTTGGAGATGAAACTACGATGAAGGATTAATCAAGAAGGCACCTCTAAGGGGGATGGAGAGATCCGATCTTTCTGGAAAAAGATCTGGCACTTAAATGTACCAAATAAAGTTAAAATCTTTGCATGGAAGCTTGGGCTAAATTTATTACTAGTCTAGGAGAATTTAAGAAAGAGGAAAATAGTGCAAAATGCCAGAGTGTGAATTATGTGGGGAAGAGATCGAGAATTTGGGCTATTACTTCCATAATTGTCCCTTGGCAGAAGCAGTCTGGCAGGAGTGCTCGGTGAAAGGAATCCTATGACAAGATCTGGTTTGTGACATGTTTTCATGGCTTCTGTAGGTTGTTGATCCTGTTCCTTGAGAGGTTTCTGACAGTGGTGCCACCAAATTCATGTTCTTCCAATTCCTGTAGTTTCTCCTTTAAGGCAGGACCACATGGTTAAGAGGTTGAATATAAAACTCTACTATGGGACAATATTTTAAGATTTTATATGAAAAATTGTTCTATGCACGTTTACATTTGAACACATACTAATTACAAATTATTGTTCTATGCACAAATACTCGGTGACGGACTAATCACAAATTATACATATGTGGTGGGTATTACAAACTATATGAGACTTATCACATGTGATTAGTTTGCATGACTCGTGTTTAAAAATATTTAATTATCTAATTTTAATAATTTAAGAGTAAAATATAAATAATATCACTAATTCAATAATTAGTAATTGATTAAAATATGACTTTATTGATTAGTAATTTATAAATGTAAAATAGATAATAAAAATAAAAGTTAGATCACTTTTTTATTGAATTAATAAAAGAAAAAATAATATTAATGAATTTTTTTTTTTACTTTTTTACATAAAAAAATGAAAAGGGAGAGAACAAAAGAAAGCTAAGATTATCTTATTTCAATGATTAAATGTTTAATATTTATATAAATATCACATCAAATTATTTTACAATAAAACTAAAAACCCAAAAATATATCTCCAAAATTTACCTATTATGTTTAGTTGGCATCCACTTCATTATTGTCTGATTTGCTTTCCAAAATGTTCTATTTCTATCTCTTGCCTCTTTACTTTACTCTTCATTTCTCTCTCTTGTCCAAGACATAAGTCTTTTCATTTATGCCCCACTATCATGAGGACTCATCTTCTTTTTCTCTTTCTTTTCAATCAATATCAAATTATTATTAAAATTTTAAATGTTAAATTTATACAACTTTTAAGTTAGTTATCTCATTATAAACAATAAAATTTAAAACTAATTAAATTAATTAATTAAAATATTATATTATATAGATATTTTTATTATATTAAATGATTTATTATTGAATAATATTTTTCTAAAAATATATATACAATATACCTATAATATTTTATAGCAACAAAATTCAAAATAGAACCTAATTTTTCACTAGTAGGTACATATAGTAAAGAATGGGACTATTGACGTGAGACACAACAAAATTTGATGTGTTCTAAAATAATGTAATTTTTTACATAATTTTATAATTTGAACCGTTAATATTGTAGATTTTATCGACTACATTATTAATGCATAATTTTATAATTCGATCTCATGTAAAAAAAAATGCTATGCATTAATAATATAGTCAATAAGATCTACAATATAAACCGTTCATACTATAAAATTATAAAAAAAACACTATTTTACACATTAGCAATTCCATCATCTACTATACGTACTAGTACAAGTAAAAAACTGAATGCTATTTTAAATTTATTGTTATAAAATATTATTTAATAATAAATAATTTAATATAACCTAAATATCTATCTAATATAATATTTTAATTAAACATGGAGGTGAGAGCCCTCTTGGCAATGCTGCCTTACCCCATGTTACCTCATAGGGTTCGACCCATGCGGTGTCCAAGCCCCTATTCCCAATTAACCTAATCAAAAAATATATATTTTAATTAATTAATTTAAATTACTTTTTAATTTTATTATTTATAATAAAATAATTAACTTAAAAATTATATAAATTTTATATTTAAAACTTTTAATAATAACTTAATATTTATTAAAAAAAAAGAAGAAAAGAAGATTGGTCATCGTGGTACTGAGACATAGATGGAAAGGCCTAGGTCTTGGGCAAGAGAGAGAATAAGGAGAGTAAATAAAGAAGCAAGACAGATACGTGAACAAAAATTTTTGAAAGCAATTTTCATAATAATGAGGTGGATACCAATTAAATATTTGGGATAAATTTATAAATTTCTGATTTCCTAGTTTTGTGAATTATTGTACTTTATGATATAAATGTACTAGTGTTGGAAAATGTAGAAGTGCTGATTTTACATTGATTCTATCGAGCTAGGAATTCTGTTGTAAGTTATTCATGGTAGGAGTTATTGTGAGTTTAAAATTATTTTATTTAAAAAATTAAAATTTAATTAAAATTATTTATTAGGTTAGCTCGTTGAATAAGTCTTATAATAAGTTAGGTCAATTGTGCATTATTATAAATATAATCAAAATATATTTGTTTTGAAAAAATTAATGAATTTAAAATATTTCAAAAATAAAATATGAAACAAATTAGTCAGTATCATATGACTATTAATATTTAATTAACTTGAATTTTTTACAAAAATTATAAACTCAATAAATTTAACAAATAATTTCAATTAAATTTTAAAATTTTAAATAAAATAATTCTGAACTCACAACCCCTGTAAAGCAGCTCCCACCAGCATCCCAGCTCTGATTAGGACATGCATGGTTCGCAAGTAGTCGCTTGTATTAATTGTTTGTTCACACAGCAGGATCCTAGCTCGCTTGTATTAATTGTTTGTTCACGAGAACTTTGTAATGGAAAATAAATTGGGCCAATTGAACTCGCCGAACCAAGATGGAGCCAGCTTAAGGTGATATTTGGCATTGCTCATATATCGTAGGTTGTTGTAGTAAAAATTATAAGAGTTTTGTACGAAATACTTCTAAAAAAATATGGGACAATTTTTTTTGTACATTATTAATGTGTTTAAATTTTACACGTATTAATTGTAAAAAAAAATCATTTGTTTGATTGCAAAAATAAAATAAAAAATCATTTTGGTTGAAATTGTGTCCACTATGTTAAATTTCTCAATCCGCCATGCGAAATACAAAAACATAATGATATTTTCATAAAAGATGTATAGGACAAAACAGAATGATCTAAAGTCATATGATGTTATCACAATTTTGCGATCAATTTGAGATGAATTCAGAAGCTATTTCTTTCAACTTTTCTGAAAATCTCACGTGTTACAGTTAACTTTTATTCTTAGAAGTTTCGTAGGCAAGTGTGATTGACACAATTGCTTTTAGCCTTTTACAATCTAAACTCGATTTCTTATTCAAGATCAAGAGAGAAAAAAAAAAGAAAAAAAGAAACCTCATTATTCATCGTGAAACAGAGCGAGTTGCGTGCTCGTCTTTGGCAGATCAGTTGAGGTCACCGCCGGGGAAGAACTCGGCGAGGCGTGACCGGAAGACGACGCCGTCGTCAACGCCAGGCAACTGTCGCTCCACGTCCGTCTGATCGGATAAGACACGTTGGTACATCGCGGCGCGTGGGAGCAATGGCCGCGCGATTTATGCAGCGCGCAACCGCAGTTACGATGGTACGGCCGCCGGTGAATATCAGCATCGGAGCCGGAAATGCAACCGTCAAATGCGCCGTGGAAGAGGCCATCTCCGGTGGCCCCGGTGGCCATAATCACCTCTGTCTCTCTCGCCGAAGATATATGCGATTTCAGCTCCTTAGGAGAAAAGGAGGTGGGATATAAAAGCGGAACGGATTTTGCGGTTATATAGGGTGAAATTAACCAAGGCAAAGGGGGTGCATGGGTTGAGGATTGATCTTCTTTATTTCTTAAATAAATAAAGAGATTTTTATTTTTATTTTATAGTATTTAATTTTTTTTTGCTGATTTGACTAGTTAATATTATAAAATTAAAAAAAAAAATTATGCATACAAAAGAAAAATTCTATTAATAAAAAATCGACAACTATATTATCATAATATACTTATTGTAAAAAAAAATTAGATGACAAGAATAATTTTAAAAATAAAATATATAATCATTTTGAAAATAAAATATATAATTTTGTTAAAATTAATATATTCTAATCATTTAGTTGTTCATCTCTTATTAACTTAACTTTTTGTATGAATATTTATTTTAAATAATTTTTAAAATAACTCAAGATGAATTTACATTAAAAATTATTAAATAAAAATAAAAAAACATGTTTTTAAAAAAAAAAATAAAGAAAATCTCAATCCATTAGTAGAAAATTAGGAGGCAACTATTTCGCTTTTAATATGAAAAGTGTTATTAATTAATCGGTTTCTCGTACTAGTCATCATCACCCACATCATTCCATCTGAATGGATGGAACAACACCAAGATCCCTTTCTCTTCCCCCTAGGATGGCACAACACACCC
>JAOTRH010151754.1:0-13252 GCA_034768845.1 Heliamphora exappendiculata | reverse complement strand
TCTCTTTCTCTTCTCTGTCTCTTCCTCTTCCTCTTCTGAGACCTCAGAGCTCCCAGCTCTGTCTCTTCCTCTTCTCTCAGAGAAGAATGCTTACAGAGCACTTGGCTCTGTCTCTTCATCTTCTCTGAGTGAAGAAAGTAACATCTGTTCCTTTCATTAAGGAGGGTTCATCCCTGAAAATCAATAGCCACCCATGGCTGTTGGTTTTCAGGCTTCAATTGCAATTGAATGGCCAATTTAATTGTAATTGGTCCAGCTATTAAAATCTGAATTTCAATGGCCAATGAAATTCACAGATTCCAACAGTTTCTTCTTTTTTGTATAACAGAAAAAGAAAGAAAACAACAAGAGCTCCCACTCTCTAAATTATACGGTGTCAATGGCATCAACCCAAATCAACTGTCTAACAAATACAGGTGGTGGTTCACACAAGACAACTGGCTCTTCAAGCTCATTACCCAGATTGGCTAGATGCTCATGTACTTTGGTTTGCTCCTCTAAAAATGTGTTTGATGGTTTATGAAGATCTATGCAAAATAAATCTCGAATCTTCATCCACGGCTATGTGGGAAAATGTCTGTGGTGTTCCTTTCATGAGTAGCTGGACAGCATCTAGAGAATTCGTATCTATCTTCTCATTCTGCATTCCTTTTTCATAAGAAATAGTTAGATCTTTGTAGATAGCCTATAGCTGGGCTTCAAAACTTGAATTGGCTTCTATTTTTTCATAGATCCTAAGAACCCATCTTCCCCTGCTGTCACGAGAGACACCTCTAAAGCCTATTGCACCTATGCTAAGTCTCTAGTAACTGTCAGTATCAATTTTAGTTTATCTGTTGGAGGACAAAACCATTGAGTTAGAAACAGCTTAATTACAATATCATTAAGAATTAAATTGAAGGCCTCCTTAATTTCATAAGCATATTTTTGATGTTTTTGACACTCGCAACCACACTAGTTTTTTTATTTTCAAAAACCATTTTCCACATAAGGTTTTCTTTTTAAATTCTCTTTAACCCAATTGTGGAGAGGTTTTCTTGTAACACAAGATATCTAGTTCCTCGCCCTAAGAAGATGCCAAATTTCCTTAGACATAGAGCATCTTCTGAAATGATGATCCATATCCTCAAGGAAGAGGTTACATCTGGGGCAGAGGCCATAAGTTTCCATGTCTTTAGACATTCTAAGCTGATTAGTAAGTAGTCTCCCATGAAGGATAAGCCAAATAAACCCTTTGAATTTTTGTGGAAGCTTAGTTATTCAAAGTCAACTCCAATCAATAATTTGACTTTTCTCTGCCTATATGAGCTAGTATGCGGCAAAAGTGCAAAAGATCCCTTTAGTTGATCCAAGCCACAATGGATAGTCAGGAAAGGTGACAAAATGTAAAATATTTAATTGAGAGATGTTAGCCACACTAGTCGGGCTAATGTTGGAGAGAATGGTGGTTAGGTCCCAAGACCTTTCCTCGTGAATGATGTCTTTTACAGACATGTGATTATTAATGTGTGGGCCAAGATTAGTCACATCCAAAGGATTATTGCTACACCACCAATCCTCCAAGAGAGAGATTGTTTCCCTGTCCCCAATCTTTCACTTTATACCTTTTCTGATGATGTCCTTGGTGTTCACAATACCCCGTCAAATATACGACGATCTCCTCTTTTTGGGCCAATCATTTAGTTGATGCCTCATCAGATATTTATCCTTAAGGATTTTGGTTAAGAGAGCTTCCTAGTCAGAAACTAGTTGCCAACCAAGTTTGCATAGGAGGCTGCTATTTTGGTCTCTAGCTTTCCTTAACCTTAGGCCACCTTGGTCTTTGTGTTTACAAACTTGATTCCAATTTGTGAGGTGAATTCCCTTCCCATTCCTCGAATCCCTCCACAAGAAGTTTCTGTTAATCTTATCAATCTCATTACAAATGCTTTGGGAGAGCTTAGCGGTCTGCATAAAATAATTAGAAATAGCAGAGGTAATAGCATGAATAAGAATAGTTCTTCCTACTAGGGAAGAGTATTAGCTTTACACGTGCGCAAAATGCATGAGGTCATCAGCAAAGAAAAGGTGTGATAGAGGCAGGAGTTTGTAGAAACCCTGACCCCTTTCCACTCACCAATATTCATGTTAGTCGAGAACATGCTAGACATTCTATAAATGAAAAGCACAAAGATATAAGGAGAAAGGGAGTCACCTTGTCTCAAACCTGTCCCTGGGGAGATATCATTTAGAATTTTTTGGTTCTATATAATAGAGGACTTAACAGAGGTTACGCAAGCCATGATTAGCTACACCTAGTTAGCATTAAATTAATAGTAAATCAGGGTGTCTTTTTAAAAATCCCAACAAATTTTATCATAGGCTTTCACGAGATCAATTTTAAGGACCATACTCCTTATAATGCCTTTCTTGTATCTCAAAAAATGAATTAGTAATAACCTCTTGAGAAAGAATAATGTTACTAAAAGTAAACCTGAACGGAATGAAGCTGCTTTCAAATGGGCTAATAAGGTTATTAAGAAAAGGTGCAATCTTGCTCACAAGGATTTTGATTATAGATTTATAGGCCACATTGCAAAGACTAATAAGCCTAAACATCTTCATGCAATTTAGATTTTTGAATATAATAATCAAGGCTATAATGGTTTTGTTGACCCCCTTAGGAATATTCTTTTGTCTAAAGCAATTTCTAACAAAATCACAAAACTGGTTGCCTACAATATCCTAGCATTTCTGATAAAAAAATGGCTTGTATTACACCGGGTTTAAGGGATTTGTAAGGCTTGATACTCTTAATATCTTCCTTAGACTTCTTTGTTAGTAATGGATCTATTAAGAAGATCATTTGCTTCTCTAGTCAAGGTAACATGATCAGGATTGGTATCTATGTCAGTATCCTCCTCGGTGACAGGCTTCAAGAGCTCGTTAAAGTAGTTTCAAACTAGATCCTTAAGGACTTGTGAGTTTTCCAACCATTGATTACTATGATCTTTAAGCATAGAAACTTTGAATTTACTTCTCTGATGATAGTGGTAAGATGGAAGAATCTAGTATTTGTTTCCCCCAACTTAACCCAGTTGAACTGGGATTTTTGGAACGAAAAAGTTTCTTCTTGCAAAAGAATAAGATTGAATTCCTCGGAAAGGGTCTCTTGTAGTTGCATCAGGTTATGAGAAAAAAGTTTTCCAAAGCTTTTTTGGACACTAGTGAGTTTACCAAGGATCCATCTTTTCTTTTAAACAGGTTAGAAAGCATATTTTTATTCTAGATTTTAACATCCGATGTGAACAAGTTTAAAGAGTCAATCAGATTCATGTTAATAGACTAAGCATTAGAAACAACATCTTTGAAACTAAAGTCTAGCAACCAAGCAGCTTGTAATCTAAATAGTTTATTGGTTAAAGGTTCGAAGTGCATACCTTTGGTCATCACCACAAGAGAGGAATTATCAAAATAGAGTCTAGGCAGAGTTTTAACAATACCTTTAGAAAAAAGAGCTCTCCATTCTGGATTGCAAAGAACCTAATCGATCCTTTCTTGAGTGTTAACCAAACCTTTTCTCCCATTGGTCCAAGTCATGTGAGATCTCGTGTTAGTCACTTTTAACAAGTTGCAACAATTCACTCTTTTTAGGAATCTTCTACCTCTCGCTAGGTTGCTAGGAGGGGAGAAGCTTCTTCTATCTTGGCTTCCTCTGATGTCGTTGAAGTCACCAAAAACCAACTAAGGGTTTTGAATTCCCTAAGCTCTGCTTAAATGATCCTCCCAAAGAGTGTCCCTATTTTTGGAGTTAGGGTTGGCGTGCACCGCAGACAACAGCCATTCCTCATAGCTCTCTTTTGTGATTGTTGTTTGGATCACCTGGGTAGTAATCTCATTTACTCTCTGAAACATTGTTTGGGTCCCACAAAATTTAGATTCCCCCGACTCTTCCCGTAGGATATATGTGGGATGATGTCACAAGCCCTAGATTATTAAAAAAACATTCCCATTGAGCTTAGAGAGACCTTAGTTTGTAGCAAAATAACCACATTAATTAGGTCTTTGACTAGAGTATATGTTATTTAGGTGGCGCTTAAAATTGTCATTCCCTGCTCCCTGGTAATTCCAAGCAAATATTGTTGCACATCATGAAAATTTTCAGGTTTAAATCAGAATCTAGGGGTACACCAAAATAGCTATTTACTTGGCGTTGGTTATCCCTCATTCCCTTAAATGACCCCATTTGTACCACGTGATGCTATGAGCCCGTGATGCTTATCCATCCCAATTTTATGAGTAGCTTTGTCTTCTCTATCCACCATGCGACGGTTACAAGGTGAATTGCTTCTTTTTCTGGTACAAATAATAGGATCTCCATCGAGTTTTTGTAGCTCTTGATGATGAATTGCTGGTATTTTCATCTGGCTTGTTCTCGCTTTTTCTATTTGGTGGTTTGAATGAGATCCTACTCACCATCATCTGAATGATGCTTTGCATTATATGATCTATGGGAGTTTCAGGGGGAGAAGTGGTGAGTATTTCCCTTTCACTTCGTTGAATGGCTGCTGAACTAGAGATATCTTTGGAGGGCCTTTTTTTTCGATTTGTGGCTTATTTGCCCTAGCTCCAAGTATCCCACTAGGATTTGCATTTGTTTTTCTGGTTTTAACTATTTGATTAGGCTTCAAATTCATTGCACTAGCCTGTTTCTCCCAATTATGAGTTGCGCTTGGTAAGCATTGGGATGGCATTTGTTGCTGTTGGGCCTCATGATTCCTTGATGGGCTTTGTTTTTTTTAGCCTATTCCCATGGGCTGCCTTTTCTTGGGTTTGCGAGTCACCACCATCCATGGGCTAAACCCAGGTTTGTTGAGCCCATCTATGCCAATGTAACCGTTATCACTAGTTATTATCAAATTATCTGCAAAGGATCTCCAATTGTCTTGTCCGACGATCTCTCTATTTTGAGTGGTAGCTAATAGAGAAATGTTTAGATTGCAATGCTCTTTTCGATGTACTATCCTGCCGAAAAACACATTAAGTGAATGTGTTCATATTCTATACAGTATGTGTGTTTACCTACAGAGAAGTTCAGCGCCAATAGCTTATTCAAATCAGTCTCAATGCAAACCCTGACATATTTTTCCCTTATTGATTGCAATGTGTTTCCATCGACCTTTAGTGGTCTTTCAAGATTTCTTTCTATATGGAATAGGATTATCTCATTATAATATTTAATTGGTAACTATGGAAACCTCAACCAACTCGTTGTTTTAATTACTCTCGCTTTCTCTAGCTTAGAGTCACTTTTTACAGTGAGATAGTGATCTTGTATTACTCAAGGGCCACCTTTATGAACTATATTGTAATCCTTTTTACTTTCAAATTTGAACAAAAATAACTCTAATCCCAAATCAATAGGTTCAAAGTTCCTTTCCAAGTTTTAGAGTGTTTTGACTCTATTGGTTAGAGCATTATAACCGATTTATTTACCCATGAGTTTCACGATTAAGCAATCTCTAAAAGGTCTCTAGATTTTTTGAAGCATATTTGGGGGAATTTTGATTTATAGAATGTTCCCTTTCATCATGGATTCTTCTTCTCCCATCCCTGCCTCTTCTTCTTCTTCGAAGTATCCATAAATGTATGTACTTAGGTCACCCATGCTTTGGATGAGACCGAAACCCCAAGAATCGATGATAGCACATACGAATCAAACAAAAAAAAATTGCTAATGTTCGTTTTTATTTGGCGGAAAAAACCATAGCCCCTAAAAATGGACAAAAACTTAAAATCTCTCTAATTTGATCTCGTCTCATCAGTTGAACAAGAACAAATGCATGAATCTAAAAGCTCGACTGCACTTTAGATCTTTTGTCGTATTCTCGTACACCAAAACACGAAAAATTGTTGCCAAAATTTTATAAACATGTATATATAGGTTACGACAGGGACCTAAAGAGTAAATAAGATTTGGGTATTTTATGTAATTTGAAAAACCTAATTAAATCCATACTTAATTTTCTAATACATAAATTACAATTCATACACTAAAAAATCATAATTACACTCTCGGTCTTATCTCAAAAATTATCTTTCAAGTTTTTTATTATTAAATGCTTATTTATCTCTCCACGCTAAAATTAAATGTACCTGTTGATTAAATTAAATTATTGACAATTATATTTAATTGACCTATTAAAATTTTTTTAAGACTTTTCTCTTAATTTATTTAATATGTCGGATTACAAAATCTACCTATAGGATTTGACATAATCAAAACTTATAAGTTTCCTTATAGGAGTATCATCAATTCCTATGAATTATGCCAATAATCAATATTTACTATATGCTTAATGTTGTTAATCCACCGAACTTATTGACCCATAAAAAAATTCACCATTTGTGAATCAAAATAACAAACACTAAATATATGTCTATTAATTATTTCGGGATTAAGAGAATAAGTACTTATAATAATCATGATTTTGTTCAATTAATTAATTTAAATAGTCAGTATAAAATAATTATCCCAATACGGTTCTGTTCAATACACACAAAGCGTACTAGCATAGTAAGTCGAAACTATATACGGTTCCCCATAATCAGGACAAATCTATCAAAATACTGTGCTACAACTCTACTCATAGTGTGTCTAATTTCATCTAAAATTGTGAACAATAAACTTATATGTTATAAGAACCGATAATATGATTTTCTATCTATAAATTGAACTTTACAAACTAGATTATGTACTATGTAAAATAAAAGACACACATACAAAATATTAAATAAATAATACAGTGCACACACATTGCTCATACAAATTTTTATTAAAATAAAAAAATAAATTTTATTAATAAATAAAATTAATACCAAAATCTATTACACAAAGTATGGCTTAATCTTTGAAAGAAGTTGAAAATTTTTGCATCTCTCTTGGGCTCAGATTTCTCTATCTTTGTTCATTTCTCTGCATAAAACAGAGCAGAACTTTTCTTTCTAAAGAGAAGGCAGAGGACCAATATTCTTGGGCTCTCTTTTCCTGAACATAAATTTTAAATTACCATATAAATTTTCGGTACATTCGGTCATTTGATTTTTGGTCACTATAGCAACACTCTTTTAATTAATGTTGAAATTTTTTTATTATTTTGACTAAAAATAACTTATTTTTTGACAAACACTATGATTATTATTAGTTTCTCTTTATTTTTGACTCCTCTATGGTCGTTAGTTAATATTTGTATACAATTTCTAATGAAAACAGGATAGAACCCTTAAATGGGATAAAACAAAACCAAACTTAGGTCCAAAAGTTAGCATAAAAGTAATAATAGCACCAACTAAGGGCGTAGAAAGGGTGGCAACTCGTGACAATTTAAAGTCAGCCCAAAACTCAGTCTAGTTTGAGCCCGAATTAAGCCCAGGCTCAAACTCTTTGGGCTGGGCATGAGGCCTAGCCATTGAACTCGTGGGGGCGGTCCGACCTTATCTCAAATGCCCAGTCTATTTGCTTGGCCCAAGACTTGATCCGGTGCAATTTATCTACTTTTTTAGACAAATAAAATTGTAAAAATTTACATTTAGTAATGGACTTTCCCAGTTATAGTTTTCTTTGGAGTAAAGCTATAATGGTACTTTTGACGTAATAATACTTGGATTTTTATGAACAAATTTTTTATTAATTTTTTTTACAAAAAAAAAACTTAATTTACTCTGTATTGTTAAAAAAAATACACAAAGAAAATCAAGAAACCTGGGCCATGCCCAGGCCCGCGACATGTCACAAGCCCAAAGCTCAAGCCTTTAGGTTGGGTTTGAACTATACTTTCCAATTATAGGACCAACTCAAAATTTGGCAAGAGCTTACTAGGCATGACCTAGGACCATCTCGGCCTGAAGAGTGATGGGGTGGGTTGAATTTACACTCACTACCACTAACCACATCACACACACCATAACCATCACTATTCATTGTCACCTATCACTACCATGACTGGCAACTACTATTGTCACTCTAACAACTACTATTGCCATTAACACCCGCCATCGGCACATTTTTTGCCACCATCCACATGAAGTTTATTTATATAAATTGTGTTATTATTCGTGCTCTGCACAAAAATTCATGTCTATTATTTAATTTTATATCTAGCATTATTAACTAGTATAATATATTTTGTTCCTAATATTCAGTTGTAAACATGAAAATTGTCTTATTTCATTAGGTACGGGTGATTTTGCACAATTTAGTTATTCAGATGTCTAGTGAATTATTGGTTTGCAAAGTAGCATCTTTGTTGAATAACTAACTTTACTTGTAATTTGAAGAGAGATGGTTGTTTACTTGAGATATTTGTTTTCATTTTTTAGTGTATTTGACATCAACTAACGAGATAAAAGTTTTGGTAAATGCATACCAGTTTCTTGATACCCCAAGTAGTAACTAAGTATGTTTTTTGAGAGTTTCTAAATGCATACCAGTTTTTCGAAATGCACTTTTTAGTTTTCAAATATATAAATAATTATGCATTATGTACAAGTATTGTAATTATTTTGGTAATTATTTTTTTTATCAAAATTGTGTGTACATTTAGAAGTTTTTATTTGTTATAATGCAGGTAAGACATGGGTTAGAAGTGCGAAATACTCTAATTATAAAACTAAAATAAAAAATTTACAAAATTCAAAAAAAGTAGAACATGTCAAAAAAGAACCTACTGCATGAAGAATAACAAAGTAAGGTGATGCAAACAAGCTAGACAAGTATGGTTAGAACTCCAAAATATATAAACTAAAAAATTGGGGATAAAAATATATGAAGGACAAAAATAGCATAACATACTAAAAAAATCCCCTTCATAAGCAGCGAAAATAAATTTGAGCAATTAAGACATTGGTTAGAAGTCCAAAATACCCCAATATAAAAGTTAGAGTAAAAAAATATATAGGGAACAAAAATGGTAATAAAAAAACTATAAAGGGCAAAAATGGTATATGCTAAAAATGAATCTCTCCTAAACAGTGAAAAGGACAACCTTTATAATAAGGCTAGTGTTATTGCAGTGCCTTGTATGATAACTCAAGCTCATTAATTAATTTTATATTTATTATTATTAATAAGAAGTACAATGTATTTTATTTTTGACATTAAATTATAATAGATTTTGTATAAGTTAAGAGCATAAATATTGTCTTAAATTTACTCCATTAGTTACTGGTGATTTCGCCCAGTTTACTTATTCGAGTGATTAATGAATTATTGGGCTTGTATAGTGAGTTCTTCTTTTTTGAATAACTGACTTTAAATATAATTTGAAGAGATGAAGTTGTTTACTTTAGATAAATTTTTTATTTTTTAATGTATCAAACATCAACTAATGATATGAAAATTTTGATCAAACACATAAATTAATTTTTATGAGCAATATGGAGTTACTAAACAAATTAACTTTTTAAATGCCACATACGAATAATTTTTGAGAACTTCTAAATGCACACCATTTTACTAGATGCATTTTTTTGTTTCTAAATATATAAATAATTATGTATCATGTACAAGTATATTTTAATTCTTTTGGTATTTTTTTAGCAAAATGGTGTGTGCATTAAGAAGTTCTTGTTTTTTAAATAAAGCAAACAAAGCATGAGTTAGAAGTGCGAAATGCTCGAATTAAAAATTAAAATAAAAGAATATAAAAAGGACAAAATTAATAAAATATGTCAAAAAAGGACATACTATATGAACATTAAATGACAAACTAAAACAAATAAGGCAGGATTATAAGTCAAAATATCTAAATTAAAAAATTATATAAAAATATATAAAGACAAAATCAATAGAATATATATGTCAAAACTGAATGACAAAAAATTATATAGAATATATAAAAAAAATTAAAAAATTATATAGAATATATATGTCAAAAGATATATAAAGCCACTTCATGAATGGTAAAGCACAAACTAAAGCAAGCTAAAGTAAATAAAGCATGGATTAAAAATTCCAAATACCCTAAATTTAAAATTAGAATAAAAGACATAAAAAGATAAAAAGAAAAAAGAAATATCTAAAGGAAAAAAATGGTAAATGAAAAAGAGAACCTCTAACCAGCAGCCCATTCTTATTATATAGGGTATAGAAATCATTAGAGAACATAAGAAAATAATTTATTTATTTTTTAGAATATTTTCTTAAGAAACAATTTTTTGAAAACAATTTTTTGCTCAAAAAATTAAGATGATGGCAGAATGTTCTTGCACTTTTATCTTTATATGATAAGTTACATGAGCCTTTTTTCTATATATGATTTTGTAAAAATTTGTTTTAAACCAAATCAGGTGGATGGAGAAAGGCTGTCACTAAAAGTGGAGTTGCTCAAGAATTGTCAATGTGGTACATTTATGATGGTCATATGCAAGATAAGCAACGATCAATAGAGATTAATGGGATGAGTTTTGATCCAAGATAAGCAACGACGATTAGAGATTAATGGGATGAGTTTTTATCCGAAAATAAATTTACACCAAATCTAAAATTTTTGTAAGATTTCATGCATTGATAAATGTTGCTAGTTGTTAAAATCCAACACAACTTTCTGACATTGACGTGAATTTCTTGACTTATAAAAAATGTTGGTATAACATTTGAGGTGAATTTCTTGACTTATAAAAAATGTTGGTATAACATTTGAGGTGATAGAAATCCTTGTATTTGTTTTTCATGAAGAAAGAGGCACTAGACCTAAATATATTTTTAATTTATAATAAATTGAATAAAAGAATATATCGACAGAAATAAAAGTATCTTTAAAAAGAGAAAAGCACCCTTACAAAAGAATGAGAAATAACATTTATAAAGAAATGAAATCAAACCTCTACGCAAGAGAACACAAGCTCTTACGAGAGGAGGACCGAATATTACATAAAATAACAAAAAATAATTAAAAAAAAAGAACATCCTTATATGTTATTGCTTCACAACCTTTATTGAAAAAATCATTGTCTCTACCTCTGTTTTACAAGGTTGATATTTTTTACCTGAAGTTGGTCGCTCAGCGTGATAAAACGAGATAAATGGCGTTAGGCAAAAGCTCGCCGAATCAAAACGGTTTCGTCGCCAATAGTGTTAGGATTATGTCTCGAATTTCTATCATTCGAGTCTAGAAAGAAGTCTGGATATATAGTGTAGATTGCTAAAGCATGTGAAAGTCTGTCACTAGAAGATTTACAGACTTTAAAGGAATCGAGACTTTCTTTTAACCGATCGAGCAGTCATGGGATTGCCTGAGCGGTCTGTGCGAGAACGCTCTTTTGGAGCTACTAGGGTTGCGCCTGTTAAACCTATACAAAGGGGTTAATCGCCAGAAATCCTAAGATACAAAATATAATGTGAAGAGGCATCTCAGATACATTAGAGAGGCTTAGGTTTGGGCTAGAGAGAGTGTTGAGAGAGAGAGAGAATAATTGTAATCCTTATTGTGTATAGTAGATTATTTCATTTTGTTCTGTGGCTTCTTCTTTTTTCACTACGTTAAGGGATTCATGTCCCAAATCCCATCAATTGGTATCAGAGTAAGG
This sequence comes from Heliamphora exappendiculata, assembly GCA_034768845.1. NCBI lineage: Eukaryota > Viridiplantae > Streptophyta > Magnoliopsida > Ericales > Sarraceniaceae > Heliamphora > Heliamphora exappendiculata. The sequence continues at coordinate 1,687 of JAOTRH010151754.1, read as the reverse complement.
TTAAGGCTTAATCACTTGATTGCAATAAAGATTTTGAATAACAAGTTTGAAATATCTACAGATTGGTAGAGGACACGGTGGTAGGTGGAGCCACCACTACTATAAAAGCGAAGTCCCAGCATAAACGGCACAAAACTCTGGTATATGCCTCTTGGTTAGATCAACAAGCGTATTGTATCATATCTTTAAAAGAAGACACTAAGAGTCGAGGTGGAGATCAACCAGTTTTGTTCGCCCAAAAAATCTGGTTATAATGGTTCAAGTCAACAAGAGCAAGAACAAAACAGTGGAGATCATTCGTCTTATAAAAAAACTACAGGCAGATCAGGTAGAGATCATATGGGCAAGCAAAAATCTGTCATTAGAAGCTCTGCAGACTATAAAGAATTCACGACTTGTTTTTGACTGATCGAGCGATCTAGGAACCACTTGAGTGGTCTATGTGGGAATGTAGTTTTGACTGCTAGATTTGTAGCTGTTGAATCTATATAAAGGGGGTTAAGCACCAAAAATCTTAAAACACAAGACACAATGTAGAAAGGCGTCTTAGATACACTAGAGAGACTCAGGTTAAGATAAGAGAGAGTGATTGCAATCTTAGAGACACCGAGAGGCTCAGGTTGAGGTCAGAGAGAGTGATTATAATTTTTATTGTATATAGTGGATTATTTATTCCCGTCCCGTGAGAGTAGATAATTAGCCGAATCACGTATATCCTTGTATTTTTTATTATATTTGTTCTTATTCTTTATTTGATTTGTGTATATTGAAATTATGGTTCCTTTTTTTCTATTGTGTTAGGAGAGATTTCTGTCTCAAAATCCCATTAAGTGGACGGTAGTTGCTCAATCATCAACAATAAGAAAAAAGAAAACGAAGCACAAAAAAGACAAAAAAAAACTACCAAAAATTTGAAATTAGAGGAAAAAGATAAAGAAAAAAGACAAAAATATTGGATAAAAAAATAGGAAAAGAAAAAGAGAAAATGAAGAACGGATTTTCCGAAGGATGGAAGCGCAACCGTCACCTCCCAAAAACCCCTCCCAAAAACCCTAGTTGTTATATTGAGAGAGAGAGAGAGAGAGAGAGAGAGAGAGAGAGAGTTATTGAATAGTTATAAAATGCCGCTAAACCCTGAGAAGACACTGCTACAACCTAAGGAAAAAAACTTACTAAAGTCTATGAAAAAGATATCTAAATCCTAAAGTAAAACGCTAACAAAATTTGAAGAAAACGCTGGTGAACTATAAAAAACGACCATATAAAGATATTTATCTCAAGAGATTCAAAGGGAAGCTTTTCGAATAAAAAATGGGTGAATGGAAAAAGGATTATAATTCTTTTGACTCATACAACAAAATTGTTTGAATTTTGAGGATTGTTACAAGAACTTTTAGATGCAGCTCAAGAGATTGAATACAAATGAAAAGATAAAACTAAACAACAATGATTCAGTCACAATCTCGACTTGTTTAGAGTTAAATTCTATCTAAACACTGATGATTCAATAAGTTTAGAATTGCTTAAATATACTTATAATATCCACAATGCACAATAAATAAGAGAGAGGACAGAGAGAGAGAAAATAAAGAAGTGAAGAGAGCTGGAGGTAAAAAGATAATAGAAAAGAGTGATATTAGTTTATGTTTTCTAATTTTAATGAATAACTTTTATTGCGCGTGCACAT
>JAOTRH010151743.1:0-13252 GCA_034768845.1 Heliamphora exappendiculata | reverse complement strand
TCAAAATATCCCCCAACACATCCCTTTAAACACTCTAAAAATCAAGAACCAAAATCAAACCGAAAAGGCGTCGTAGTTGGAAATTAGGGGCTATTTTATTTATGAATGATATGAGATATTGTTGTGTATTGTTATCATTGAGTTTGATGACCTCTAAGTATTCTGGAGCCTTGATATTAATGCCTAAAACACAAGCTTGAAAAGAAATGGAACAAAAACTTGGCATGACATAAATAGAAGACTTGAACCCTGGGAGGCTTAATTTTTGAGAACTTTGATGTTTCTGTCCTGAGATTTGAAACGCCATAACTCAATGTAAAAAATTTATCGGAGCATGTTCTTTATGTCTAGATTTATCATTTTGTGTTATCTTTCATCCAATGTTACTTTCAACTCATTTTCATAGCCAGAACTCAAGATATTACAATTTTACCAAAGTATGTCATTTTCTGACGAGTCAACACTACTGACTTGGAAACACTATTTTAAAATGAGATCCAAACTTTGGTCAAAACACAAAAAGTGTAGATAACATGTATTCCTATTTTCCCACCAAAAATGAGAACATACTATTGAGTATAGATAGGTCAAAACCCCTTTGAAAGACTCTATTGAGTTTCAGCCCTCAAGGGACACTTCTGTCACATATTTATATATAGCCCAAAACCTATATTTTTAGTGATATGTTCCAAAAGTGGTATACATGAAAATTGTAGCTAACATATTTACGTACAATCTGTCCAAATATCAGACCTTAAATCAACGGGATGATACCCCAAAACCATTTCAAATCCTCTGTCCAAAATCGGCTCTGCTGAGTTTTGACGGCTGACAGAACCTACTTTTTAAAATGGCCAAAAAGTCTAACTTGTTTCAAACAACTACCCTTAGCTCAAAACATGAAACTTGTAGGGAACGTGTTGTCATAGAACATACTAAAAATTGGGCTCATTTAGAGTTGATATGATACCCCAAAACATAGACCAACAGAAGCATGTTTTTGGTAAAATCTTAAGAAAAGTGCTGAACCGTTTTTGCTTAGGATGTTTTGTTCACCCATTTTTCTTAGGTTTTGGCCTTGGTCTTAAACATGAGAGTTGTAGAAAATATGTTTATCTAATTGGTGTATAAAAATCATATCTTGATTCCATGTCTAGATACCCCAAAACCTTGTCGGCTCTTTTCATTTAATACTTGACTTGTGGCCTTAAAATTTATTTAGTGTATGTTTGAGTACCCTTCCCTACAAGAGCTGAGTTTTTGTATAATTATTGAGTTGAATCAGTCAATTAATTTTTCTAAGTGAATGTATGATGATTTAGAGCCCATGCTATCATATTTGAATCATATCTTATGAATTGTAGCTTGTGCTACTTGTATCTTATGCTTTGCGCGCTGTACGATGAATCTTGTCATGTTAATGTCATGCTATAAGTTGTTACATTTGAGATCAATGGAACATATTATGAGCATTATCATTTGCATCTTGGCATGTTGGAGTCCATCTGTGCAAACTGTTGTTGGGATGGGCTGTGTTGAGATCGTCATTCTTGATTCTAAGTCTAGGACGTCTCTGGTTACCATTTTCGAAAATGTTTTGGTTTATACACCTTGGGTGCGTCCCCGGTGTTTGAAATGGTTTACGAATATTGTTGGGCACCATGGGTTCGTCCCTAGCATTCTGATTTTGATAGCTTGGGCATTTGGGTTGACATTGGCGAAGGCATCACGAGTTTTAAGGTGGGACAAACTGCTTGGGATGAATTCCCCTTGTACACCCTAGGTGCGTCGCCAGTGTTACAGATTTGGTTTATTGAATATTGTTGGCTTAAAGTATAATAACCCGAACTCAAGATACAAATAAAAAAGAAAGAACATTTCAAAAGAAATGAATACTCGAACCTAAGTTTGGTAAGAAGAACCGGCCCAACCGTTTAAGCTTTTCGAGCCTGAGACCTGGGACAGAGTGGCAACCACACAAGCGTGTATTAAAATCCTAATATTGAGGTTAAGAGCTAAAGGTTATAAGCCCTAGTTGTTGAAGATAAGAGATAAGCTCAAAAAGTCAAGAAACAAACTTATGCGAAAAATATCCAAATTTTCTCCTAGAATTAAATAAATAAAATTATTTGATATATATATACTCAAGTGACTAACCACCTAGGAAAGTGTGCCAAACTTGGTGGCCAAGTTTCATTAAACTCAAGTTAATTTTAAAAGTAACTAAGGTTAGTTAACCTATGGTTAAGGAAACTTCCTAGGAAGCTTCCTATATGACTTTTGGCTATAAAAAGAGACCCAACTCACCCTTTTTGTTCAATAATTTCGTGCATATAGAGAAGGAGAGAGGGAGTTAAACAAAAAGAAAGAAAAAGAAAGAAGAAGGAAGAAGTAGAAAGAAGAAGAACCAAGAAATTTTGGTGGAATCCATGGATGCTAAAGCTAAGTCCTTGATCCAAATCATCAAAGAGTGATCTATATAAGGTAAGAAAGATTCTAACACATCTGATTTTACACCTATCAAACATCTCTTTCATCATTTGAAAACACCAATTAAAGATCAAGAATCGAATATGAATCGAAAAGGCGTCATTGTGAGATTTTAGGACTGTCTTGGTATGGTTGTTGTGTCTTTAAGTTTTCATGAGGTTTTCTAATGGATCCATGACATGAAAAGGTTATGGAATTGTCATATTTTAGTGTACAAAATATGGATGTAAAGGAAATGGACCAACCATTAACACGCATGATTCTAGGAGACTAGACCTAAACATGGCCTGCAATTTTAGCCTTTCAACCTTTCTTCCCTAAGATTTGAAATATCATAACTCAATGTAGAAAATTGATCTAAGCATGATTTTTATGTCCAAAGTTATATTTTTGTGTTATATTTCATCCAAAATTGGTTTGAACTCATTTGAGTAAGGAGAACTCGAGATATTGCAATTCTACCAAAGTGTGTTGGTTTCAGACCAGTCAATAGTACAGACCTAAAAGCCCTAGTTTAAAATGAGATCCGAGTTTTGGCCAAAATATGAAAGTTTTAGCTAACATGTATATCTATCTATCCACCACAAATCAGAACAGAATATTGAGTTTTGATAGGTCAAAATCCCTTTGAAAGTCTCTATTGAGTTTCAGCCTCCAAGAAACTTTCTGTTACATATTTTTGTGTAGCCCAAAATCCCTATTTTGACCGACCTATTCCGAAAGTGGTCTACATAAAATTTGTAGCTAACATATTGAAGTATTTTCTTTCCAAAAATAATACCTTAAATCCTTGGGATGATGCCCAAAAACCATTTTAAACCCTCTGTCCAAAATCGGCTTTGCTGAGTTTTGGCGGCTGACATAACCTACTTTTTAAAATGGCCAAAAAGTCTAACTTGTTTCAAACAACTACCCTTAGCTCTAAAAATGAAACTTGTAGGGTACATGTTGAACTAGAACATACAAAACAATGGACTCATTTGGACTTATATTGTTACCCCAAAACTGAGAGAAACAGAAGCATAATTTTGGGTAAAATCTGGATAAAGTGCTGAACCGTTTTTGCTTAGGATGAAATGTTCACCATTTTGCCTTAGGATTAATTTGGTCTTGGTGTTAAACATGAGGGTTGTAGGAAATATCTTTGTTTAATTGATGTTTAAAAATCATAATTCGATTCCAAGTCTAAGTACCTCAAGATGCTGTGGTACTTTGAAATTTAACGATTTGGAAGAGAATAACAAATGGTTAAATAAAATCCTTAAACAAGTGAAGGATTGGGCAAGCGCGTAGTACCCCTTAAACCTAAAAAGAACGTAACCATGGTCCCAAAAATCAAGAAAATATTTCACGGTTAAAATAATTTTAGTTCACCCTAAAGGGGGAGGATACCGTGATTAACAGTCGAGTCGTGTTTTGCTTGTTAAGCTCGAAGGTTGTAGAACCTGGGGGTCCTTCTTAGCTTGCTAGGGGGAGGCTCAGTTCATATGCATATTATGCAAGGTGAGAGTGCTTAGCCATTATCTTGAACTTAAGTTATCTAAATAATGCACGAAAATTCTTTGAAGCACATGTTTTGAACTATGGCCAGTTTTCATAATTGCATGAACCTGTTGTTTTCAAATGCTATGATGTCTTTAATTCAAGTGTGCTATATATGCTATTTGAGCAAGCATGATGTTATTATGAAACTATGGTTAATGTTGTGTGGTTGTTCCAAAGTGCCAAGTTACAAGGGTTTCTAGCCCTTTTATATCCCTTTATGAGGGAGATTACCCAACTACGAGTTTTTCATTTATCCCTATAGGGGAGGTTTCTGTTGAGCGGAGGCTTTTGCCTTAAAGGCATTGTGGGCTAAGTCCTGGACAACACATACCACTTATGCTTGGTGGAGAGTTGCCTTCATTCCATCACGTTGCTATCCGTGCATTGAGAATTGAGGTTACGGTACCGTTGGAACTCCCGGTCGTGAGGTTGACGACTACTTGGACATTGTTAGGGTTTGAGTCTAGTTTTGAGAAGTGGTCATGTATTTTAAATTTTTAGCGGTTGAGCTAGGAACATATTTCTGTTTGCAATACTGAGAAGATTCTGTATAATCTGTGATGTTTTCAAGTTCATGCAAATGCATCAGTTTCTATATTTTCATGGAAAATGTGATTAACAAATTTTTTTTGAAAGAGTTTTCAATTATCCGTACCTAAGTAACAGTCTTTTCTGTTCATGATAATACTAAGTGCGCTCTCCTGTAACCTCTGTGGTTGTAGATACTAGGAACGACTAAGAGTTGGTCCACCACAGGCGTCACCAAGTAGTTTTGGTTCTGGTGTTGGAAATCATTTTGGCCAATCTTTCTTTTATTTAGTTTTAGTGTTGGCAAAGCTTCATGTATAAGATTTGAAGGTTTTTGAACTTTTAGAAGTAATGTATTCCTTGGGATGGTGAATCCCTAGTGACTCATGTTTACCTCTTTTGATATTAAGATATTGTGGTTGTTTAAGTTTACTCCTTGTCCATCTCTTGGGCTATCGGTCTGCGGCGGGATCTTATCCCTTTGTATAAGATTGGTGCCTTGCTGGAGCGGGGTGTTACACGGAGTATGGCGCGGACCCCACGCCGTTGCCATTGAGTAAAACAGCCGTGGCATGACGCCCAACGATGTGGTTACAATTCACAACGAGGTGCGATGAGGGCTTTGGTGATCAAATTCCCATGAAAGTCTACTCTGGAAATTCCTGGCATGGAATTCCAATTATAAATGGGTGCATGTTTTGGTTGGGCATCTGCATTACATACACAACATCTCATATGCACATGTTCATTGACTTATCTGCTATCCTGTCATAAATTTATCTGTCTCCATAACTATAAATTGTATTGGGTGTTATATGGTATGTGTTATGGTAAATTTTATGCCGTGAGATTAGTTAGAAGGTTAGAGTGTGTTGCTTCTAGGCCTTGGCTCATGGCATTCATGCCACAGGTAAGGAGGAGTTCTTAGAGGAAGTCATCCCAGAGGGAAAAGAAGAGTTTGAAGAACAAGGTGAGTTCTAAGAGCATGTGGATCCCGTTGATTCATTCTAAGGATTCGAGACCTCTGCTTTGGTTCTTATATTCAGTTTTCCCGTGCTTAGTGTAATTTTTAAAATTTCTTGGTTAAACTGTAATAATTAAGTACTTTGAATGGTTCAGAACTCTTTTATGATGTAATAACTAACGTATGTAAATATGAATGAATGGCTAGAATATCTCTTTATTTATATTTATGTATGTCCCGACATGCCCGGAGGACGGGGTGCCACAGTTGGTATTAGAGCCCAGGTTTAGTGAACCTTCAGGCCTTGGGTTATGGGAGACTACGAGTTTTGTAGCATTGAATCTCTGTAGAGTGTTTATATTATTAAATTATCATTTATAATTCTAAAAACATAAAATCCATACCTTAAGCTTCTCTTCCTAATCGTCTCTCATCTTAGGATGGCGTCCGACGCAGAGCCAGCTGGAGAACCATGGGCAGCACCTGAACCAGAAGACTCGGACCCCAAGGAAGAACCCATTGAAGAACAAGACCCAATAGACGTATTTTCGTTGGCATGGATGTTCTTAGATGAGTGGCCAATTTATGAAAGAGAAGAAGCCGGTGAAGCAAGAGCAAACGAAGAACCAGATGAGGCAAGAAACGAGGCTGATGTTGAGGTAGAGGACGAGGAGGAACCTGAGGATGATGACAGCGAGAATGAGGAGCGAGCCATCGCTTTCTTTTATGATCCATTAGAGGCACCGCCACCGGAGATGGATGATGATGAAGCAACGGATGTACTGATCTATTGGAGTTGCCAAGAGTACCGTAAGAACTATCGTATTGGAGAACGGGAGTATGCAAGAGTTTTCCCAGGAAGGACGTGGAAGTGGAAAAAGTTGAAGTCTTTTTCGAGGTACATGGGTCCATTTAGAGTGTTGAAGAGATGTGATGAGACCATCGGGATTCAAAGAGCTATTAGGGGACAAGATGGATGCAAAGTGGATGCAAACACAAAACTAAGAGATAAGAAAGGAATCATCAACCCGCGCGACTAGGCAATTGACTTTAACAATTCAGAAACATACCTGGAGGTATCAATAGCTGTAATCAATAGGGCTCGCGTGGGACCGAAGGGCTTTTTGCACGTGGAAGTGCAGTGGCGTTGCTACGGTATCTATGAGGCAACGTGAAAGCGTGACTTAGTTATCCGCTACTTCTATTCGCATATGTTCGTTTAGGCTTTAGTGCATTGGGCGCTGTATCTTTTCCTTCGTTAGATGTTGTACATGTGTTCTGTGAACTTTTAAAGATTGATACACTAGTTATGTGATTAGAATGAAATGCAAATGTTTGTTGTAAAATTCTTCATAAGCTATCTCATAATCCCAAATTAAGTTTCACAAGATCCCAAATCATGAAAACAATCCAGAATTGATACAACCCCCAAATTTCAACACCCTCCTAGGATGGCTAATAGACAACAGAACCACTGACAAGCTAACAAACCCCTAGATGGTGAAACACCCGGGTAGCCTAAGTTTTACGAAAGCCACCATTAGAACCCCACAACTCTATCCCTATGAGTTCTTTTCTCAATACTTTATAATAACTGTCATAATCGATTGAAGCCCTTTGTGTCCTCCCTTCTAATAACACCGATTTCGAACATTCGATATTGGTAAAGTCTTTTACCCTCATACAATTCTCTCGATCCAGATACCACACCTTTGTGCAGTGATTTTGTGAAATCTTTGTTTTCTCTCGAAATTCTAACCTGGGGAGTCGACTGGGATGCTTGGATTGAAGTACATTAGGCCGACGTAACTTCAAGACAAATATCTAGTTTGGATACCCATCCCTTAAACATATCTTTTCTCAAGATCTGATGTTGCACAAATTAGTCCCTAGAACATCCCCTTTGTAATCTTTACCAGTTGTTTAACTTTTATGTCCAAATGCGTCTGAGCCTCAATCGACCTCTCAATCTGGGTTAACAATGATTGCCTTAGCGTTAACCCCTTGCCTTAATCCAACCTATCTTTGAACCACCTGGGTTCCACCCCAAGATGTTCTAACCCCGCGTATGTTTTTGATTGTCGACCTTCAAAACCTTGTGTGATATCCCGGTATCCCACATCGAAAAGGGAGAGAGAGTTCTTGGGCTATAAAAGAAAAATCTTGGACCTGTAAATTCAACGAGGCCTTTTTCCAGGTAGTAGAGATCGTAACAGAACTCCACAGTTAAGTGTGCTTGGGCGGGAGCAATGCATGGATGGGTGACCCTCTGGGAAGAACAAAACCGTGAGGACTTTGCCCAAAGCGAACAATATCATTACCATGTGAAGGGTCAGGGTGTTACAGATGGTATCAGAGTCGACTCTCCTCACCTCTGAGTGTGGGCTCCTATCGTTTTGCGTGACATGTGGGTGGGCTACTAAGTCGGCGGGTCAATAAGGACTGGTAGGCTACCGGAGCTAGCAGGCTACTGCACGGAGACGTGCAGCCCTAAGGGGGTGGATTGTGATATCCTGGTATCCCACATCGGAAAGGGAGAGAGAGTTCCTGGGCTATAAAAGAAAACCTTGGACACTTACATTCAACGAGGCCTTTTTCCAGGTGGTAGAGATCCTAGCAGAACTCCGCAATTAAGTGTGCTTGAACGAGAGCAATGCAAGGGTGGGTAACCCCCTAGGAAGAACAAAATCGTGAGGGCTTTGCCCAAAGCGGACAATATCGTTGCCATGTGAAGGGTCGGGGTGTTATACCTTACCCCATAGATCTATGAGTAACAACGATCGTCAGTAATAACTAACTATATTTTTCAAAGGCCCTAACAAATACGACTATATCATCAGCAATCTAAAGTTAGAAATGACAGCTTGGCACCAAAGGATTCGTGACACCACCATATGGCACAATTCAAACTTTCCCAAACTAGTTCGTAGTTGACTCACCCATCTGATAAATCGAGAAGCAAAAGTTCATACCGGTAGTAAGAAAGTGAAAAAAATGAGAAACTGCCTCCAACTCACAATAACCTTAGAATGCTAGCAAAGAAGGCACGTCAATGTACATCAATATTCACGCCGGCCTTCCCACCAAAATGTTAGAGTCTGGGTTTTTGCTATCACTATCAAAGAACGAAGAATCTTGATCACAACAATAAACATTTGGAGCGTGATGAAGAATTAACCACCAAGTCACAATGGATCACATGACTAGGTAATTACCACAACCATACCTTTTATCATGTTTATTTTACCCTAGAATGACCAATTGCCTGAGAAAATGATCCAATTATTGGAAGAGACATTCAAACCCAACGTTCTAGCACGTCAAGAGGATTATCAAGATGAAAGCATATGATTACAGACTAGAGAGAAAATGAAAGCATATGATTACAGACTTCGTCATCAAGATTATCAAGATCACCTTAAAGACCGGTAACTCTTTAGTTAAATAATTCAAGGATTTAGGTGCCAAAGAGTTTGTGGAAATAGTGAGTCCCATTGACGCTGAAGATTGTTTGAGGGGTGGAGTGTGCATTTTAGACAGACCAAATTATTCACATGGTAGATTCTTAAAGTATCAATTTGTATTTGTTTGGCATTTAGACTGTGTAACTCTTATAGAGTGGTATTCGATTTTTGTTATGGTATCGATGTGAGTCGCAAGGAAGTTTCTTTCGAAAATATTTTGTGATGTGACCTGTTAGAGCAAGTTTGTTTAGATTGGTGAGTAGATGTTGCTGGTATAGAAGAAGAATTTTCTTGTGGGAGCGTATGAATTCTATGTACGAGAAGTTGAAGGGTGATGTAATTCTACTATTACTGGTGGAGTTACGTAGCAACTTAATGTGAGTACGTAGGAGGAATAAGTGTTTGGATGAGAAGAGTGGAAGCGTAAGTAAGATTGTACAAATTTATGGGTGCGATTTTTTAAAATAGCCTCTAGAGTATCGAGTGTCTCGATAAAATGTGGGTAAGGTGAAATAATTAAAGTGCCAAAGTGGTTCTTAGTTCGATTGTGTGGAAGAAAATGCATGAAATGATTGAGTGATGATGATAAGAGACTTTATAATCAAGAGTTAATACTGTTTAGTTAAAAGACTGTAAGGTGGATGGTATATACGTGAAGGAAATATGTGACGAGATTGTGATTTGATTCATATGAGTAAGCATATATCTGGGGACTGTTTAGTCTGTGTGGTATGTTTAGTCGTAGTGACTCATTAGGGTTCAAGTGGCGATATTAATCTGGATGGTCATAAGGCTAGAGTAGTTCAACATAAAGTGGTGATGTGATTTCGAGTTAATAGTCGTTAGTCGGTCGGGAAGTAGTCTTTGGCATACATTTGAATATGATAATGAATTAGTTTTCGGTGGAGTAACAAATTTTCCAGACAGAAGTGGAGAATGTTTGAAATTAGTTTCGGTGGTCGGCTAGTTTAGAGACATACGATCTCTTGTGGAAGTCGTACTCAATGTAAGTTGTGTTTCGGAGCCAACGTGTTCTCAAAGATAAACTGGGGTCATGATAACATAAATTCAAAGTACAGGAGTCAAATATACCAAAGACTGTCTTTCAGACTCGTTATGAGCTTTATGAATTTGTGGTGATGCCTTTCAAGTTAACGAATGTACCTACTATGTTTATGGACTTGATGGATCAACTGTTCAAAAGCTTTCTAGACCAATTTGTATTTGTATTGATAAACGATATTCGGTTATATTCTCGGAGTGAAGAGGAACACAGGAAACATTTGAAGATTCTTTGTAGATCGTGAGAAAGTACAAGTTATACGTAAAACTTGGTAAGTGTGAGTTTTACTTGGACCGGGTGATATTTTTTGGTCATGTTATATCAGGAGAAGAAGTTCAAGTGGACCCAACAGAAGTAGAAGCAACAGTTAATGGGAAGAGACTAACTAACGTGACAGAGATACAAACTTTTTAGGGATAGCCGATTATGTGACGTGGTCCTTAAAGATAGGTAGTAATTTGTTTAAGGTGTTAAGTAGGACGAAATAATCTTTACTCTAAGTGCTGAACATATGGGCTCGACCTTATCAACACCTACAATAAAGAACAACTCAAGTAAATAGCACATAATTTTGGAGAATAAGAAGGCACAATGATAGTAAATCATCATCAACCTTCAATACAATAAAGTACGGGGAAAAATTTTGGGGATAATTTTTTTAAGGGGGTAGTTTGTAATAACCCGTGTAAAGACCCAGCCTAATCCCTAAGTGTTAGCGACGGATGGTCCATGAGACCATAGAACACAGAAGAAATTCAGAACCCTAACTAGAACCAAAAACCATATGTTCAGCCCACAAACCCAAAAAAGGTCCAAAACTCAGACAACAAAACCTAAGCACCCGAAGAGTCTCCTAACATTTTAAATACAGTAAATATCATGAAGTAATAAATTAAAAATAAAAAATCCTCATAAACAGGATAAAATAATCGTTTTACCCTTAATACAGTAAGAAGTCTTAAAAATCTACATTTTGACACATCGATACGCAAAATCAAGAATTTTAGTACAATTAAGTAGCAAAATACAAAATAACATCAAAAATGATAAAATTACCCCTTTGTGGCCGACCACCTTGGGAATAGTGCCAAATAGTGATTTTTTGCTTTATTTGTAGCTTAAAATGATGAAAAATATATTAAATTAAATATTTTGATGATCCAATACTTGTTGAACAAGTAATATACATAATAATATAGTGTTATAGGTCAACAAAAACAAATAAATCATTATTTAAGTTCATACACAACAAAATAAGTTAAAAAGTCATATATTGTCAAAATCGCTTAATTTGATTTAAAAGACTACATCTATTTAATCAATTGCTATGGAAACTATGATAATACATGAAAATACTATATTTCTCATAAGCATATTAAAATAATAAGTCTCAATAGAAAAAGACACCAAAAAGATACATCAAATTAACTTTTAATGCATTTTCTTGCACAATAGGGACACAAAAATTGAGAAAAAAACCCTTGATTGATGGGGGATCGAATTTTTGTCCCCCAAAATGAACCAAAAACACTTTATGAAATGAAGAAAAAGGAACCCTTTTTGGTACTTTTTGTCTCCCACATGTTCCCTAGCCTTGCCTATATAAAGTGATCCAAACACCCTCTTCTCCATATGTTATTGTCAGCCAAGAGAAGGGGAGGAACCAAAAACACTTTGATTTTGAGAGTTAAGGTGAGTTTGAGGAAGAAAAATGAAGGAAAATGAAGAAACCGAGGAGATTTTCGAAAGCTAAGTCCAAATCAACCCTTCACCCTTCTTTGATCTCTGAAGACAAGTAAGTAAAACCTCTAAACCTTGTGTCTAAGATTCCTCAAAATATTCCCCAACACATCCCTTTAAACACTCTAAAAATCAAGAACCAAGATCAAACCAAAAATGCGTCGTAGTTGGAAATTAGGAGCTGTTATGTTTATAAATGATATGAAATGTTGTTATGTGTTGTTATCATTGAGTCTGATGAACTAAGTATGCTTCAGCCTTGATATTAAATTCTAAAATACAAGCATGTAAAGAAATGGATAAAAAACATGACATGACATAAGTAGAAGACTTGAACCCTAAGAGGCTTAATTTTTGAGAACTTTGATGTTTCTGCCCTGAGATTTGAAATGCCATATCTCAATGTAAAAAAATTTTATATGCATGTTCTTTATGTCCAGATTTATCTTTTTGTGTTATCTTTCATCCAAAGTTAGTTTCAACTCATTTGCATAACCAGAACTCAAGATATTTAAATTTTACCAAAGTGTGTCATTTTCTGACGAGTCAACACTACCGACTTGGAAACCCTATTTTAAAATGAGATCTAAACTTTGGTCAAAACATAAAAGTTGTAGATAACATGTATAGCTATCGTTCCACGAAAAATGAGAAGAAAATACTAAGCTTTGATAGGTCAAAACCCCTTTGAAAGTCTCTATTGAGTTTCAGCCCTCTAGGGACACTTCTGTCGCATATTTGTATATAGCTCAAAACCTATATTTTTAGTGACCTATTCCAAAAGTGGTCTACATGAACATTGTAGATAACATATTTAAGTACTTTTTGCCCAAAAATAAGACCTTAAAGCCTCAGGATGATACCCCAAAACCGTTTCAAACCCTCTGTCCAAAACAGGCTCTGCTGAGTTTTGACGGCTGACAGAACCAACTTTTTAAAATGGCCAAAATGTCTAACTTCTTTCAAACAACTACCCTAGAGACACATGAAAATTGTAGGGGACTTGTTGATATAGAACATACTAAAAAATAGGCTCATTTGGAGTTAATATGATACCTCAAAACCGAGACCAACAGAAGCATGTTTTTGGTGAAATCTTAAGAAAAGTGCTGAACCGTTTTTGCTTAGGATGTTTTGTTCACACCTTTTTCTTAGGTTTTGGCCTTGGTCTTAAACATGAGAGTTGTAGGAAATATGTTTATCTAAATGGTGTATGAAAATCATATCTTGATTCCATGTCTAGATACCCCAAAACCTTGTCGGCTCTTTTCATTTAATACTTGACTTGTGGCCTTAAAATTTGTTAAGTATTTGTTTGAGTACCTTTCCCTATGAGACCTGAGTTTTTGTGTAATGATTGATTTGAACTAGTCGATTAATGTTTCTAAGTGAATATATGATGATTTAGAACCCATGCTATCATATTTGAATCATATCTTGTGAATTATAGCTTGTGCT
>JAOTRH010151722.1:0-13253 GCA_034768845.1 Heliamphora exappendiculata | reverse complement strand
AAGAAACAATAAGATTAACCCTTTTCAGTGAATTCCACTATGCTGTGGCACAATAAGAACCCTCGTAGAGGACACAAAGACATCCCACTCTCCGCTCAAAAAGAGCAATCAAAACGTCGGATTATGCTTTCTCCTGGTGACTCGGGTTGGTTGTAAAATTATCCGGAAGGATTGAAGATCATGTTACTGCAGAAGTAGTGCCTTTACCCTCCCATGGTTTGACAATTCAACCTGTGTATTTCGTCTACGAAAAACTATTTGTATGAACAATGTGAAAACCCAGGCTGTGGGAGACGTTGAAGCAAAGTGCATCCTGTCTATTTCTCTCTGTCTGTAGATGGAAAATGTAGAACAATGGTTTGGGGAACGTAACCGCTGTGATGAAGAGATTAGTAGGGTTAGTGATGTGAGTGGGCTGATGGTTTTTATCTTTTTTAACCATTTCAGTTATCGAGCAAGGATAATAAATTGCAGTCAATTGATAAAATATAAAGGGTAAATTTGGAAGTAAAAGTCCGATTGGCTTCAACAACAATTTGAGTGTTTGCTTTTAAGGATACTATAAATAAACAGAATTGGAGTAAATGGGGACTGGTACAAACAACAATTGACATACTAACATTCAAAAGAAACATGATGAATGTTTTTTTCATGTAACTACTTTTTCCAAATATATTGCAGTTTTTCTAACAATATAATCATTCAACAAATTCAAAGTTAATTATCATATTTAATAGGGAGATTCAGTTAGATCTACTATGTTTAGGATTTATATAGGGATAAATCCTATCTATTTTTTTATTATCTCATAAGATCCTATTTATAAAAGTTATTAGAGGAGTCGAACCTGTTTCTACAAGTAAGGTTCAGTAGGGTAGAGGATTTTAGAGGCAATTGATCCCTCCACCGCAATGTGGAGTCACCCTGAAACTCTCCCTTGAACTGAAATTCGGTCTAACTTCCAAATTCAAAGCTAGGCAGATAAGTGTCGATTGAATTAGCTTACAAACACTGTTAGATTTCATAATTAGGTTTTCTAATCTTCAAATCTAAGAATTGCCGGACAAAATCAACAGAATTCCCCACCCCCCTTCCCCTGTTGCTCAAACAAAAGAAGTCGAGCATATATCCAAAATCGAACAGAAAGAATTCAGAAAAAAGTGATCAGATTCATGGATTGGGGGTCACAAACACATACCGGGACAGAAGTAGTTATCAGGTTGCTTCTCAAATGGAGTTCTGTCGTTGTAAATGTTCCTGCAACCGACAAACAAAACCAAATTAGGTTTTTGAAATCAACAGCGACAGAGAGATAGAGAGACAGACAGACAAACAGAGAGACAGAGAGACAGAGAGACAGAGAGACAGATGGAGAAGACAAATTTGGACCCGCAGTCGCGGAAAATGTAGGATTGTTTGGAAGCCACGCGCATGGAGAACTTCGGCGGTGCAGAAACAAGAGGGGGAAGCAAGTGGTGGGAGAGAGAAAAGAATGTCGATTTGGGAGCGAAACGATCGGAAGTGCGCCGAAGGCCGGCGTCATTGCCAGAGGGGCCAAGAGGACGATTCGGTTGCAGGAACTGGGAGGAGTGGAGCCTTGTGGGCGCCTGGAGAGCCGTTTTTTCCCTCTGGTTCTTCTCTTTTGGTTTGGGGGAGTGGAAGAGATTCAGTAAGGTTTAGCTAGGGCTTGAGAAGGCGCGAGACAACTATCGGGGAGAGAGAGAGAGGATAGTGAAGAGTTAAATTTGTTTTAGTTAATTTTTTATCACACTTACACGTAAAAAATGAGATTAAAAAAATTATTTATTATCACATTTTTTCTAAAATGAGATAAAAATATATATAATTTCATTTTATTTAATAAAGTGATTATAAATTTTATTTATATTTTTTATCACGCTTTTATAAAAAGTGAGCTTTTTTAAAGTTTTTAAATGTAATTTTTTAATATTAATGTAGTAGTGAAGCCTCTTTGAGATCTTTCTCTCTAAAATCTCCCTCTTGGCCGAAAATTATAGAAGAGAAAATGTGAATTTGGTCTTCTATTTATAGATTTGAGAAATGACTTAAGGTGTAATTATCTATGGCTTGTTTGGTAATTAATTAGAATAAATTTAGGGAATTTTTCACAATTATATGATAATAGAGTAGTGTGTTGTCACTTGGCTAATGATGAAGAGTTAGAAAAAATTTAACTAATTAAAACTCTTTCAGCTAAAATTAAGCAGAAAAGTATTCAAAATACCCAAAAAGATATTTTAACACAAAATGTGATTATTGTATGAGACTTGCTTAATTTTTTAAAATTTAAATTTTATTTTAGAATTAATTTTATAAAATTTAAAAATATTAAAATTATCCAATACAACTCCATTTATATTGAAAAACTTCAAATGCAGTATAAGTTTGCATGTTCCCGATGCAAATTCACCCAAATATACAAAAAGTACACTTTTTGTACTTTTTTGGGCATAGCACCCAAGGTGGATGACCACTTGAAGCTTTTTTATTTTTTATTAAATGATTTTGTAATTAATAATTCTTAAATTTTAAAATTTTGGACCAAAAGAATTAAATTTGGGCTTTTATTTTATTTTTAAATTGGGCTCAACCCATAGGATTTCTTTTTTATTATTTTTGGGGTTAATTTGCTAATTGGGCCTTTAATTTAAGTTATGCCATAATCTTTTTTTGGGCCTTTATTTTAACTTTTGGGCTTTGTTGAAGTTTTGATGTTGACGTTTTAGTCTTCAACTTTTGTTGGGGCTACGGGAGGACTTCCCTTCATTATCTTTTGGGCCTTCGATGACTTCTTGAGTTAATCCCAGATTAGTCTTAGGTTTACCCTAAGTTATAAGTTCAATCTCTAAGAAATTAAATCGTTCTATCTCGAGTTAGAATTTTCGGCGTACACGTGACCTTGAGAACTACTGTTAGGGCTTTACGAGTTTTCGATTTACGTTGACGATTCACTATTAGGGTTCTAATCCTGTGTTTGAAAATACGAGCCCTTACAAACATGCCTTTTTACAACAACTAAAACGATATTCAACACGCTAAGAATATACATTGCAAAATTAAAAGGAACCGAGTCTCACAATGTAGCAGTTTCTAGAGCAGCTAAGGAGGCCGTTTGGCTCAAGAACTTCCTGCTTGATCTAAATATGGTGCCTTCAGTATAGTCGGCTAATACACTTTATTGTGACAATAGCAAAGTAGTTGCCAACTTGAAGGAACCAAGAGCCCACAAAAAAAAAGTACATCGAGCATAAATATCACCGGTACGAGAGAATGTATGGAGATGTGATGTAGCTGTGACCAAGATTGCATCAAAAAAGAATCTTGTAAATCCTTTTACAAAGAGTTTATGAGCTAAGACATTTGACAATCATGTAAAGGGCATGTAAGTCAGATGTATAGCAGTATGATTTTGAGAATAAGTGGGAGATTGTTAAGGTTGTATACGAAAAATTATAGTTTTGATTTTATTATTTCATTTTATTTTTAATAAAATTAGTTTTTCTATTTTATAAGAATCTTAATGAGTAATGTATGCGTTTCATTATTTATTTAATACTGTATGGGTGTCTTTTATTCTACATAGTATTTAATCTGGTGTGTACAATTCGGCTTATACACAAAAGACCAGGTGATTAGTTCTTGTAGAGTATAAGTTTTGGTTCACAGTATAATACGGTTGTAGCACAATATTTTAGTAGATCTGTTTTTATTACGGAGAATGGTAATTGTTTCGACAATTGTTCCAACTCATTGTGTTAGTACACTTGTGTATATTGAATAGGACCAAGTTGAGATAATTAATTTTATATTGACTTCATAAATTAATTTACACTCATAGTTATTATGAGTGTTTATACTCTTAATCCCAAAATAATTATTATTTGCGTATATTTAATATTCGTTGTTTTGATTCATTAGATGATGCAATCTTGTATGGGTCTATAATCACGGTGAGTTGGAAAGCGATATTAATTATACGATAAATATTAATTATTGACTGAATTTATATCCTAAAAAATCGGGATTGATAATACCCCGTTAATGAAACTTATAAGTTTTGACTGAACCAAACTTTGCAAGTGAATATTATAAATCCGACAGTCAAATAAGTTAAGTAGAAAAACTTAGGAAATTTTTGAAGAAACTGATTAAATATAATTATTAGTAATTTAATTTAATCGGCGGGTATATGTAATCTTAACGTGGGGAGAATAAGTAAGCATTTAATAACAGGAGCTCGAATACTACGATTTTGAGCATAAAACTAAGAGTACAATTATAATTTTTTAGTGGAATAAATTATAATTTATGTGTTTATAAAATTACTTCTGGGTTGAAGCAGGATTTCATAATTACATTAAAAGCCCATCTCTTATTTACTCAACAGGTCCCTCTTATAGCCTATTTATATGCTCCTATAAAACCTGACGCCATAAATCATTTTATTCAGTCAATGTTTTGGTGGCTAGGGATTCCACGTTATCTGAAAAATCTTAAGCCTAATCAAGAAGGTTTTGAAGAACACGATAGATCAAATCCCACAATTTGTTCGTATTTTGTATTCAAGAATACAGTAAAAGGCTTGTGTCGGAGATTTGACTAGAAGTAAAAAATCGCGACAAAATATTGACTAAAAATTATTGCAGCAACCGAAATCTTCCAACCTGATTTCGAAAGGTATAATCTTAAAATTAGCTTTGGGAGTATTATCGGATTTTATTTTTAATTGTTCGATATCAAAAAATTTTAATTTGGAGCTAGTTTCAGCATTTGTCCATCCTATTATTTTTTACTAAAATCATAGATATAATTTTAAGATCGTGGCAATTTTTCTAACAATGCTGACACAATGCACAATCCTTTCGGGTAAAGAAGATAGACTGAAATGGCAGGCCAACAAGGATGGAGTTTTTAGCTTAACATCTATGAATAATGAGTGGAACAGACATATGGCCTTCTTTTGGATCTAGTGAGGAAGGTTTGGACAAAATATATCCGTCCCAAAATCCAAATCTTCTCATGATTGCTTCTGATTGGTAGATTACCCACAAGGAACCTTCTTACAGAGAGAAGTATTTTTGGTGCCTCATTAGATCTAAGATGTGCATTATGCAATGAGGCAATGGAATCCGTAAACCATTTATTTCTGGAATGCAACAGAGTATGGTTATTGTGGGGAGCTATATTGGCTTGGTGGGAGATGTCATGAGTCTGCCCAAGAAGTGCAGGAATACTGTTTCAATGGCGGTTGGGTTCGAACTTCAGGGATCTTGAGAGAATCTTATGGTTGTGTACCTTTTATGCGGTGGTTTGGATTATTTGGATGGCTAGAAACTAGACAATCTTCAAAGGTACTGTGCCAAACTGGTGTCACTTATGTGAGCTTGTGAAGTATTGAGTGGCCTTTTGGTCCAAAGCGCATTGTGATCCATTGCTATTCTCGATAAAGGATGTCATATATAGACTATCCAGTGTTGCATCCCTGAAGCTTTCTAAAGCAAACCTACACTTGGAGGTATAATCATGGATGGAATACTTGGGATCAATTGTGCTATGTTTTCAATTGCATAGATTATTTGTTTTTGCCGAGATGTTGGTATTGCCGAGCAGTAGCCTTGCTGCTATGCTGGATCTATTGATGGTTGTCTATGATGGTTTAGTATTGTGGGTGCAGTGGTTTTCATGCTAAGGGCGAAATTTTGTTATGGGTGGCCTTATTCTTACGAGCCGATTTTGCTTCCATTCCTGCTGGGCAAAAACTTGGAAGCTGATAGGATGCTAGGCTATCTGAAATATTCTTGCTGATATAAAGGACTGGAGGAGTATTTATTATTTTTGGGAACTGCTAGCCTTGCGGATGTTACTTTGTTGGGCATATTGACTGGGTCGGAAATGAGAGTTTTGTTGATGCTACAAATTTGGTGCCATAAGGTGATGCAATTGCTGATGCTGCAAGTCTTGGAGCCACAAGGTGATGCAATTGCTAATGCTGCAAGTCTTGGTGCCACAATGTGTTCTAGGTTGTTAGATGAGTTGTTGATTCCAGTTCTATTGTTGCATGCTAAGGGTTATGGTATACAATGTGGTTTCGGCCATGGTTGGGATGCTGCTGGTCTTTGCAAGCTGCATGCTATGGGTTACGATGGCTCTGGGTTGCAATGTCAAATTGGCTGGGTTTTGCTGCGTCGTGCCTTGCTGCTTTGTTGGTTTTTATTGTTGGACCATGCTGATTTGGGAGCTTTGCTTTGTTAGATCTTCTAGATTGGTGCTGTGCCCTATCTGTGATGCCTTGCCCAGTATGGGGTTTTGCTAGTTTTTGTCCTAGTTTGTTTGCATGACCTCTTGTATACTTTGTTGGTTGGTCCCTCGCCAATCACGGGGTCTCAGTTGTAATTTTGAGGATGTTTGATACGGGAGTTTCATTCCCTTTAGATACTATTTATTCTTTTTATATATAAAATTTTTCTCTTTGTCAATAAAAAAAATAAAATAAAAAAAAACAACAGCGGCGGTGGTAGCTAGTACTATATTTTGATCAAGAAATTTTATTAATTTTTTATAAAAAATATTTTTCAAGCATCACTCAAATACTAAAAAATTGTATTTTGTTTTTAAAAGTTTTCTTCGTCCACTTGACAACATCAAGTAGTTTCCTGCAAATTTTATCTCAAAATATTGCAACATCGAAAAAACAAGTAAAAACAAAATGGTGAGAAACAATTAAAAAGTTACAGAGAGAGCAAATTAATCTTGACCGTAGAAGTTAAGTAAAAATGTATTGCACCTATAAAGGAGAGGAGAGTGCATTGTTATGAGAACAAATTTTTACTATGAAATTTGTCAAATATAGCTCCGTTTGAAATAATTAAGGGCTTATTTACTTATTTAATTTTATTTATTTTTTAAAATAATTTTTTTCATCATTTGGTCAAAATACTATATTTTTCTGATTCCTAATATTAAAACTAGCTGAAGACATATATGTTTTTGTCAAAATATGAAAAACAAAACTCAGAAATTATAAAATGAGCCAAAAATAGCTAGTAAGCTGAATTTCATGCATATTTTTGTCTTCAGTGATTTTTTTAAAAATTTTATTATTTTTTTAATTTATCTTACCGAGATAATTTGAAAAAAAAAATTAGTCAAAAGTTAAAATAAAAATTCAAAAAAAATAAAGAAAAACAAAAAAACTCAAAAAACTTATCTCAAACACAGGATAAGAGGAATCCGAAAAAAAAAAAAAACAATATTAGTCAAAAAGATGAAAAAAAAAATTAAAAAGTAAAAATAAGGAAAGAAATTTCACAATTATATCAAACATAAGATATTTTGTAAAAATATAACACACCTAATATTTTTAAAACTATGCATATATATTGTTGGAATTTAATCATTAATCCCTTAATAGAAATTGAAGCAAAATTATGCATACTAAAAAAAAATCACACAAAATTTTTTGTGATTTAGCACAACCTTTCAACGACCACAGTTACGAGAGATAATCTATTATAATCGTAAAGTGTGCAATTTTGAAATTAAAAATATTTCAAAACCCGACACCTACAACCCGTGCATTGAAACAAACTCTGTTTCACTGTTCAATGGTTACTCTTATACTCTCGGTATTTTTTCATCTCTCGCTACGTCTATACCCCATTAGATGCAACTCTCCACCCAATAATTAAAATTATAAGATCTTATTTATAGAAAATCCTAAAACTCTAACCTCATATAATTATAAAACCTTACACATATTTGACTTCTTATAGATTAATGATTCCAGCTCAACTTAAATATTTGTAAATAAAATACAAATTATATGCGTCTGTAGAATATAAGACATACACCCAACAATTTTCATCTTGACTTGAATTTTACAAACTACCATAAAGATAACCAGTATCGATCTCGATTGTACCATCGCCGTCAATCTATTACACTCAAACCAGCATGGCCTGCAAAGCAGCATGGCCTGCATCTCTATACCGAGATGCCCAAAGCCTATTCATAGAGGTATCCACAATTACTCTACTTATTTACTGAGGTTTATTAGTTGCCAATCATCTGTAAATTAGGAAATTACTGTCCGACTTGACTCCACTTGCAACTAAAATCTCAACTGCATTTATTGATGATTAGTCTTCTACTATTGATTGAATTAGATTGCTCTCAATTATCATTGATCACTCGCAATCAAACTCAATCACCCTTAATCAAACTCGATAAATGCCGAATTTGTCCACTCTCATTCAACCATTCAGAATTTGAATATTCTATCTATACCGATGAGTCTACAGTGCTGAAAAACTTTAGAATACGCATTTACCTTGAATTTTTCTATTATATATATAATTCGAAATAACAAAAATTTTAAACCATCGATCATTCGTAAAACTTGCTACACTGTATCACAATAATTACTTGCCATAATTATACCTAGAATCCTTTCCATTGCAAGTAGCCCATCTGCACCACCAAAAGATCACCAAACTTCGCTGCAAAAGAAGCAAATCACCGAATTCTATTTTTTTGTGCAAATAAAATTTTGATTTATACGAGGCGAAATTAAAAATAATACCTTACTCTGATTACCCACTACGGTCTCAAATCGTCAATCATCGGCTTTAATATTATTTGTTGGGATTTGAACATTAATTTCAAACATGAACAGAAATAAAAATCATGCGCACACTAAAGAAATAATCACGCAAGAATTTACGTAGTTCAGTACAACCTACCTACATCACATGGGTACGAGAGATAATTTATTATAACCGTAAAGTGTACAGTCCTGAGATAAAAAAATATTTCAAAATTCGGCACCCACAACCCGAGCTCTGAAACAAACTCCGTTTCTCTACTCGATGGTTACTCCTGTGCTCCTGCTATTTTTTCATTTTTCCTCACATATCGGCCCCATTTGATTCAACTCTTCATTCAATGACTAGAATTATAAAGTTCTATTTATTGAAAACCTTAAAATTCTACCATCACATAATTATAAAATACTACACGTATTAGACTTATTGTGGATTCATTATTTCAGTCCAACCCAAATACATGTTAATAAAATAATAATTATATGGATTCGTAGAATACAAAACATATACCCAACATATATATATAAAAGAAACCCAAACATTTGGTTTTTTGAAACCAACCAATCCTTTTCTTTTCCAAATGTACCCCTATAGTAATTTTGAATTTTAAAATTTAAAATTTAAATATAGTTCCATAACTACTCTCTCTCTCTCTTATTTCTCTCACAAACAGAAATTGAAAATTATCATGCACTATCTCTAGCTCTCTTACAATGTTGTAGATAAAAGAGAAAAAATTAAGACGAATTTCAATGCATTAATTTATTATTTATATATATTTTAAATTTTACACGCATCGCGCATACGTAAACCGCTAGTATATATGTGTACTACTAAATAAAGCCAACCCATAATTTGATAAAGTGCGGTCACATTTTCTAAACTTCTGAATACATTCACGACTCAACTCCCAACTCTACTAATAGCTCAAGAAATATAAATTGGAAATCATCCCAAAAAATGGTCGCCCTTTATCACTAATTGTCCCTTTCATGTAACTGCCCACTAATATCTCTCATCTCTTCTCTTTTCTCTCTTCTCTCTCTAGAAACTCCAACAAAATATAAATACATATAGATAAACATATCTATTGTTATATATATATTTTTTCTTGAAATGATCTGTTTGGTCGCTGTGAAAATGTTAAAAAAGAAGATGAGAGTATACGACCAAAGAAATTAGTGGATATTGGTTTTTTTTGTTTTGGGTGTGAAAAGATTGAGTTTTCAGAGAATTTGAAATATCTCGTCGTGGAATGGAGGGCTGCGACTTTGTGGGGATAAATATTAGCTAAACTCGATAGTAATTGATGATGATGTTGTGAGGAACTAAATTTCTCGTTCCGGTGGCTCCACCGTGTCAAAGGCGTCGCGAAATTTCTTTCACTTCTAATTCTCTCTCTCTCTCTCTCTCTCTCTCTCTCATCCTCGTTTTTTTTTTTTTTTTTAATCAGGGAAGAAATTAATAACTATTTGTATGTGATATCTTGAACAGTAGTAAAGATCAAAAAAATATAATTTTTTTTAAAACAATAACTGCATTTTGAAACAACTATCATGCATCTCTTTTTTTTTTTTTTTTGTAATCAGGAAAGAAATTAATAATTATTTCTTATGTGAAATCTTGAAAAGTGCTAAAGATAAAATAAAAAAAAAACTGATTTTAAAAAAAAAAAAACTTTAAAATTTTGTTGAAAAAAATATATAAAGCAAAAAAAAACTGTAAAAATTTGTACAAAAAAACTGTAGAAATTTATTTAAAAAAGTATATAACAAACCTCAAAATACTTGATTTACATTACAAAAGAATACGCATGAGTCACTACTTTAAAATTTTAGTATTTTAGATTTTCTTTTTTTGTTAGTGTCATTGGTTGATAATTTCTCTCCGATTCTTATTTTTATATTTTATTTTTGTTTATTTCATAATTTTTTTCATTTTGCTCATGTGATTTACAAAGGGCTCACATCAACAAGCGTTAAACATTACTCTATGTATATTTTTAGCTTTTCAAAGCAAATAGCATATATATTTATTTTTTTACTTATCTGATATCTTGAACAGTACTAAAGATAAGAAATAATTGATTTTTTTCAAAAACAAAAAAAAATATAAAACTATTTATTGAACAAAAATTGCAATTTGAACTATCATGCGTCTCTTTTTTTTTTTTTTTTTTTGGGTGTAATCAGAGAAGAAATTGATACAATTTCATACGTGCATTGTTTCATTTTTTTTTTTTTAGATTATGACAAAACTCACAACAAAACAATTCTATTAACTAAAGAGAGCAACTTGTGAATTATTTTTAGGATTCTAAATTGACAGTGGTGGTTTCTTTTTATTTGAAATTATTTTATGTGGATTATTAGCATAAGAATAAAAATAAAAATAAAAATAAAAATAAAATTTATATATAAGATTGAGTTTTATGATATCAAAAAATTATATTATTCTTAAATATTTTAAACTAATTTAAATGGCGCACTCATCCCGTGTGAGCCGCTAGTATATATAAAATAGCAACCATCAAATTATTAGGCAGCGATAAGTCTTCGGAGTATTTAATTTTTAATTTCTTTTTTGTTCGTAACCTACTAGTGTGAAATGGTAAACTAGTATAAACCAATTATAATCGCTTATTACATAAAAAAAAATTATTATTTTAAAATAAGAAATAAAAAAAAATCCCTAACCTTTCAAAACAATAATTTCTCAAAAACTAATACAGAACTGACATAAAAGTTAGGTTGCGAATGACCAAAGTTTTTGTCTTTGTGTATATCTTTGGAGACTATTTTTTTATGTTGTTTTGCATTATTGATGTATTTGACAATTTGGCATCATTTTGGATAATTGTTTATTTATTTATTTTATTTAGTTTATTTTTTATTTTTAGTAAAAAAAAATTTATCATTTAAACAAACAATTATACTTTTCGACTATTCTCATCGAGATAAATCGAAAAAGTAATTTTTTAATCAAAATTTAAAAAATAATTTAAAAAAGACAAAAATAGGCAAATAAATTAAATTTTATATTGCTTATTTTCTTTTTTATTGAACTTTTTTCATCTTTGATCTATTTTTTTTACTTTTTCGATTCATTCCATTGAGAAGACTCAAAAAAATAATTTTTTTAATAAAAATGTTAAAAAATTTAAAAAACACAAAAAATAAACAAAAATACCAAAAATAGCCCAAATAGGGCAAAGTTAAAACTAATTGCTTATAGAATAGAGTTGAAGAACAAATAATTTTAACTTGTAGTAAAAGTTGTTAATGCTTAAAAAACCTAATAGATTATGATTTCAAAATTTAGAATTGTGTAAAAAGATGAGATAATTTTTTCAACAGCTACAAGCAAATTAATAAATTGCCAAACAGCCACAATTAATTTTTCCAAATTAAAATCTAAAAGTGGAGAGAAAAAGCATTGCAAAACACCTCCAATAAATAATTTATGTTTTTTGTTTATGAAGTTTATGAATAAAACATAGCTTTTAAAAATATTTTTGTAAGAAATTTCATTTTGATACCTTTTTGTTAGTCCAAGGGCTTTTCATTTTGATTTTGATGATTCTCATAATTAATTTTCTAAGAATAAATGTATTTAAATAGATAATATTTTATATTTTCAAAATGAAAATGTTAACACATTTTGAACAATCAAAATTGACACATTAGTAAAAAAGAAATGACTTTTATCCCAAAAAGTTCAAACACTTAAATATTCTTTAAATAGAATATTTTGTGTTGATCTTAATTGAAAATTAAGTCAAACACTTTTAAGAAAAAGTATACTTGAAGCTTATCAAGTTTGTTAGAACCCATTGATCAAATGGTTTGACACCCTAACTGTTTTTCAAGTTGATCTTCAAGTATCAAAAAGTTAGTGTCGACACAAACTAGTTTTGTTTCAACACAAAAGTGTCGAAGTGTCCAGGACTCTTTTTGAATCGGCACAAAGTGTTCCTCGCTTTTGATTTTCGGAAGTTTAGGTTGACAAAAATAAAAATTGTGTCGACACAAAATAACCGAGACCTCCTGTAGATTTTTGGTGTCGACCCCACGACAAATCGTGTCGACCCAAAAGTCCCGACCTGCCTGTAGAATTTTGGTGTCAACCCCAAGAAGATTTGTGTCGACACAAAACAACTAAAACTGACTGCAGAATTTTAATGTCGACCCCAAAGCACATTTGTGTCGACACAAATGAATCGAGACTTCCTGCAGAGATTTAGTGTCGACACTAGAGACAAGTTGAGTCGACACAAAGTTGTTCCTCCGAATACTGAAATTTCAAACGAGTCGATACCAGATTCATTTGTGTCAAACCCAGAACGTTGGAAGGTAAAGTGCAGAATTTGTGTCGACTCCTCAGAACATTCGTGTCGATCCAACCACTCGAAGAATCATGCCCTAGACACTTTGTGTCGACACCAAAGCTATTTGTGTCAACCCTAAAGACGGAAATTCAAAATACGACAGATCTCAACGGTTGAATTTTTGGCATTTATTGCCCCCACCTATCTCCAACGGTCAAGAACTAACAAGAACTTATATAAGGAGTTACTTTTCAGCATTTAAGAAGGTTGGAGACTTGCATTTACTGTTCTATTGATCAAAC
>JAOTRH010151711.1:2951-13254 GCA_034768845.1 Heliamphora exappendiculata | reverse complement strand
TGACCACATAGTGGCGACCCACTTGATATTATTGTCTACACTCCCTCCTTCTTTTGAGTCTCTATATTTGGATTGAGGAAATAGCTACCCATGCGGACCTTGTTTTTTCGCACGTACTAGTGTGTAGCCACCTTTTTTTGTGCCAATAATCTACTTAGAAAATAGCTACCTATGCGAACTTTACTTTTTTGTTCGTACTAGTGTGAAAGCTGCCTATGAATGCTTGAAAAAAAAATGAGCAAGAAAAATTTGCAGTATCTAGTTGAGAGGGAATTTGTCTAAAGTAAATTGGATCAAAACTGGTTTGACTTTGTGCAAGTCTTAATTTCTAATAAATAAATGTGACTTAGCCATATAGATCCCATTTAGGATTTGATCTTAAAATTTGAAAATGTTTTAAGTCACATACACACTGCTTCATATAGAATCTACTCTGATTATGCTCGTTCATATATGAATATAAGTTATCTTGGATTCTGTGTGTATTTTTGATCAATCAGACTAGACTATGTGATTTTAAATGAATGAACATATGCATTGGTCTAGTACTTATTCTTTAATCTTGTTCCCTACTCAAAAAATCTTGTGTTATTTCTCTTGGATTTGGTTGTCAATTTGTGCCAAAAAGGGGGAGATAAAAGTGTTTGAGGGGGAGTAAGTGATTACTTGTTTTGGGAGTGTTAAGTGATTAATTGTTTTTGCGTATTTTTTCTTTAGTTTTGTTTGGGGGGGAGTTTGTTTGTTTTTTTTGTGTGGAAGTGCTTTGTTTGTGTTGAGTTAATATTTTTTTTGTATAATTCTGTTAGCTTGTTTAAATGGATTAGTTTGCTTGTTGGGTTTTGTCACAGAATTGTTAAAGGGGGAGATTGTTACGAATTTTGGCTTCGGTCTAATTCGGTTTGAGTTTGGAAAATCTGTGACAAATGATTACTTACTGTATTTATTTTTATTCATTGATATTTTTACACTTGTTCTTGTGGAGTTGTGGTTTGATATTGCAGCGCAGCGAAAGAGGAGCATAAAGCAGTGAAAAACTAGCAGCAATATCAGACTGCTTGATAAACCGATCGATCGGTCCATCAAGCAGTCTTCTGCAACTATTGGTTTCTCAATCTACAACAAATTACCGCTAGGCTGAAAAGACTGATCGATCAATCGGATCGATCGGTAAAGTGCGCGAAGAATAGTTTTTTTAAGCGCAGTAGTTTAGGTTTTTGATTTTTTATATAAATAGGCTGCTAGGGATTTCTGGTAGGTGTGCCTCCTACTTATCTTTTGAAATCCTAGCCACCAAGCGTTCTTTTTAGTTGATTAAGAAGCATCATAAGCCAGCCTACATTGCTTGATGATCATATAGCTTCCGCACTTTCAAGATATCATCAAGGATTCAAACCTTTAACGATTTGTTTATGGAGTTGCTAGAAATGAGTCTCAAGTGTTGAAGTCTGGTGGAGGAGTCCGACAACATTAAAGTCCGGTGGGGGGTTCCAGCGGCGGTCAAGCACAGGAGTTGGTGTACGTGGATTCGGCAAGAGTAGACTTTCAAACATTTGATTGTGGGTACAACGTCGGTTTGTAAGATTCTCTTGTAATCAATATTTAATAGTGTTTGATTTCCTAGACCTGGTGTGGTCTCGTGGGTTTTACCCGATTTATGGTATTCTACGTAAAAATTGTCGTCTCGTGTGTGATTGTGATTGATTTATTTATATGCTTGTGTGGTTGGTTGTTTTTAAGCTTTTTGTAGCGTTTAGCTTATTTAATTAAATTATTTAGTGCAAATCAGTCGATAAATTGGATTTTTCAAAAACAAAAGTCATCTAAATATTTTGCGGAAGGAACAAGGAAGAGATATTGGGTGATGCCATTTGATGAAGAGAAACTGATATAAGAAGTGGTTTATGATAGTGTTGAAAAGAAAGCAACTTATTCCTGCTATATGTTCGAATTTGTTGGTATTCTTTGCAGGCACATTCTTACAACTTTTGTTAAGAAATCTCTTGTTGATAATCTTCCTCAACAATATGTTCTCTGAAGATGGACAATGTATGCAAAAGATCATGGTGACCATGACATTTTCAAAGATGTTGCAGAAGAGTGTACACAAACTTCTTCTACTTTGATGAGAAATAGTTGGATGATAGAGTGTTTGAAAGTTGTTGAATAATGACAAAAATAAAGAAGAAGTATGATTATCTTGCATTTGTTTTAAGAAAGACGCAAAGCGAACTTTTAGCCATAGATTATGCGAACAATGAAATTGAAGATGAGGACCATTTGGGAAATAGAGTGCCACTTGAAGGTGGTAGTCAAGTCTTATCCAATATAGAATTTATTTTGCACAATCCATCTCTTGTTGCTTCAAAGGGGCGACCCAAATCACTTCGATTAGGGCATCCAAAAGAAAATCATATAGGAAAAAAAACAAAAATATAGCATCTGCAAGCAAACAAGGCATGTAAGAACTAATTGCCCTCTACCAAATCAACCAAGGTAAAATATAGTATTTTATTTTGTATTACACAATTAGCAAGTTAGTTTATGATTGATAGATTACTTTATGAATATTATTTTGATTTTTTTCAGGCATAATGTTAATACAAATTCGTCATCTATGGTTTCAAATTTGGTTACAAATTCAATTTATTATAGGTAATTCAAAACATTTTTGCAGATTTATCACTTAGTATATGTGATTGATTGTATAGTCATTTAAGGTTTCTTGTATGAATTTATGTTAGGAACCATTGCAGAAAAATTTGGATTTATTTCTCCCATCATTTTCTCTATCCCAAGATCTCATGAATTGTACTTTCATGATATGAATTTTATAGTTTATTTAGTTATTTTCTCAAATTTATAATTTTATAGAATTTCTAACATTATTATCATACTAATTATTTTTTTGCAGGATCCGATGAGGGCCTCATAATCAAATACAAATAAAAATTTCATAATGTCAACTAGTTTGGGGTTGCTACTTAATATAAAATTTGTCATACCAATTAGGCATTGTAATTTTAGTACAATTTCTTAATTAAAGACATCGTTGTTGTTGTTTGAGTTTGTTGAGAATGTAAATTTTTATTATTTTTTTGCAATTAAATTTTAGGCTGATTAACAATGTTAATGATATATGCTTTTTATTTTGGGTGCCATTTGCTATCCAAATTATAATCATATTTTTGTATTTTCTTCTACTTATTTACTATTTGAATTAAAATTAAAGTTTTATTTTTGGATACATTTAATAGTTGAATTAAATTATTAGTTTCATTTAATAGTTAAATTAAGTTAACTAGAATTTGGGCAAAAAAGCTCAAACTCAGATTTAGTACATATTTGAGATGTCTAAAAAGTTTGAGTTTTAATAGGTTTAATTTTCTTAGGAAAAAGATGGAAAAAAAGTGTTTGGAATAATTTTTTAAGGTACTTTTTTTGTCTTTTGCTAAAATTTCTAATATGCATCTACTTTTTATTTTTAAGTTGAAATATTTAGAATATTGACACGATTTTATTAATATTGAGAGTATAGTTGAATTTTTAAGTGAGAGACTATAGACATTTTATTCAAAAAAATGTTAGTATAATTGGGAAATGTCTAAAAAAATTTATTATAAAAAATGAATGATTTTGTAATATTTTTTATCTGAATCTCTTTTTACCGAAGTACAAACAATTGATAGCCGAACAATGTTTTTATTCTGTTAAGCTAAACCATCTTCTTTTTTTTTCCTAAACCATGGTTACTTAAAAGAGTCTATTTGTTGCTTCCAATTAGCCAAACATTCTCCAGTGAGTTGTGAATAACAAGTATCCGAACAGTCAGGTGAGCATACAATGTTTCGATTAGCTTTCTTGGGAATTTTTTTTACTTGAAAGTCTCCAAAAAGAACCTATTTGTTTGGTCTTAGTTAGTTTTTTTATTATTAGTTCTAGGCAATCCAAGAGAGAAGGTGAATTGAGTATTAAAAAAAATTAATAATGATTTTTAAAATTTTTTCAAAAACTTTTTAATATAGCAAACACTTATAGCAAGATAATCATAGATTAAAGCAATACAAATATTAAAGAGGTTAGGAATAGAGAGAATGAACCGGACACCAAGAATTTATAGTGGTTGGGCTTTTTCTAAGCCTACGTCTACTCCTCAAGTTTTTCCTTGAGAATTTTCACTATGTAGAATGCTCCACTGGCGCATTCCAAACCTTTACAATTTCAAGATTTCGCTTGAGCAAATGAATATTTACGGGCGCATTCAAAAACCTATAACAGCTTTAAGAAAATCTTATGAAAACAATCTCATATTTTTTTCTAATCACTCTTGAACTCTTCTTTGATGAGATTTACTCACTCACTCAAAAGATAAATGGTGATTCACCATTGAATACAATAAATGAAAGAATTAAATGAAAAACACTCACTCTCTTTACAGAAATTGATTTACAATAAATGAGAAGGTAAAAAGATATGAGGAATAAGAGCTGGAGTTCAGCAATAAATGAGAGCTTGAGAATTTTGAGTTTGAATTAAGTAATAGAACAGTAATTGTAAGTCTCTAGAGAGATTAAATGCTGAGAAGTAACTCCTTATATAAGCTATTGAGTATTTATGATCGTTGGAGGTATGTGAGGGTATTAAATGCCAAAAATTCAACCGTTGAGGTCTGCCACGAATTTGAATCTGCGTCGCAGGTGTCGACACAAAAGTCGCAGGTGTCGACGCAAAATGTCTAGGGTATGGTTCTTCAAGTGATTGGGTCGACACTGATCTTTGGAGGGGTCAACACAATTTCTGCAATCTTTCTCACCAGCACAACGGTGTCGACACATTTGGATATTGTGTCGACTCAGAATTTCTTTAGCGTCCGGGAGAGGACAATTTGTATCGACACAAATCTTCTTGGTACCGACACTGAAATTTTGTAGGAATCCTAGGTATATTTGTGTCGACACCAAATTTCTTTAGGTGGACTCGAGACATTTGTGTCGACTCATCTTCAGTTTTGTGTTGACACCCAAAATCTGTAGGTGACCTCGATTTTTTTGTATCGACTCATTTGGCATTTGTGTCAACTCAAAGTTCTGAATACCAAAAGTGATAAACCACTTTTGTGTCGCCACAAATTAAAATTATGTCGACTCATCTTGAGTCCAGAGAGCTTCGGCTCATTTGTGTTGACACAAAATTCATTTGTGTTGACACAAACCTTTTTATACCTGAAAGTATCTTTATCAAACAGTTAGAGTGTCAAATCATTTGTTCAAATGTATTGACACACTTGATAGCTTCAAATATATTTTGTCTTAAAATTTTGACTCAATTATCAATTGAATTCAACATAAAATATTATTAAGAATACTTAGGTGTTTTAATCTTTTTGAGAGATAAGTCATTTCTTTTAGCTAAAGGTGTCAACTCATTTGTTCAATATGTGTCAACACTTATTTTTTTGAAAAATATAAATATTATCCTTTTAAAATAATTTATTCTTAAAAAATGAATTTATAAAAATCATTAAAATCAATATAAAAAGCCCTTAGGCTAACATTTATATATTTTTACATCTACTTTTTTACAAAAAAAACTAAAAAATCAAAAAACTTACAAAAAAAAATTAGTAAAACCCTCTTTTCACGGTTGCACCGTGTAGAATTTAAACCCTACTAAAATACTCTTTGAAACGTTATGTTTAATATTTCTTATACCATAAATTACATGTTAGCAACAATCAAAGGTTTTTTTATTTAAAAACTAAAATTTAAATGTATTGTGAAAATTTTATTTTATTCTTAGGAATATTATTTTTAATTGACAATAATTTTCTTTTTAAGTAACAATTACAACTAAAAAAATCCGAATTTTAAAAATTACTATTTAAATTCAAATATAACTAAGAAATGATTGTTTTTTGTAATTTAGCACAACACGTTAAAATAATTTTAAAAGAAATTGCCTTACACCAGCTAATTTTAATATACATGAATTTTGTGAATAATCCAGATATCTTGGCCTCAAATCAACCCCTCTTGATCTCTTTCCCTCAAACCACCAAGGACCTAAGGCCTCTCTTTCCCATGAATATTTAATATTTGTCCAAATGATAAATTTTAATATACATTCCTATTTGAAAATATTCAAAATATTATAATTTAAATAAAATATAACCAATAGGATAAATTTTAAATATTTTTAAAAGCAAGATTTTTAGAAATTTAATTTGAAGATTTGGATCCTCCATATTCACTGCTACAAATATCCCATTTTGTTTAGTATTATACTATATACAAGAATGTGGTTGAGCTATAAAAACACTCAATCCTAATTTTTAAGAGAAAGTTGCATTCCTCTCTCCTTAGTGGCATAACTCAGACAACCATTATATCCTCTTTTTGCACTATCGCACAGCTCCTTTGTCAACCCAATTGACGTTCTTTGTCACGCATCCTATTGCACAACTAGGAATTCGCATCAGATTTATAAACATTCACAGGCAAGCACTTTCAGCAAACTCAAATTGTCCACTCCCACTCAAAACTCCTCTGTTTCCCATCAGCATCATCTCTAATAATCCAAGTAATGTATAATGTATTATATACATTATGGATATTTATACATCTAGAAATATTGTATAATTCAGGTTACGCATCAATATTGCCCAACCCACAAAGAGATCTTCACTTTTGATATGTTCTTGAATATTAGTAGGTACTATAAGTTAGCAAGGGTATACCTACTCCATGTACTGCGTGAGTGCTTCTTACTTGGAAGACGGCATGATGTTATCGCCTTGAGAAAAGAAAGCGTCGGAGCCACTGAGACTTGTGTAGCAGGGAAATTGACAAAAGAATCGAGGTTATGCCTCCAGTACAGAGCGAAGTTGGAAGTAAACTGACTAACTCGACCGGAGGAAGGCAACTCGATAACTGGAAGAGAAAAAGGCGTGATAAGGTTTCCACGCATAAATGACTCAAAGCTCTCCAGAAAAGATCGATCCTAGAAGGGATGTGAAAGGACGCCTTGATCATAACTGAACTACCGAGCCACTCGATTAGGACGATTAAAGGTGGACCCAATATCCTTCTCGGTGATGAAGGGGAGATAACCATGAAGTATCATGCAAAGCATAATCAGGTGGACCCTCTGAAGCGCAGTAGTGGTATCGAGTTAAAGGTGCTGGGATGGATCGAAATACCAGTTGGGAAAGATCACACCTAGAGAGATGTAGAGGTGCGCAATGAAAGCACCCGAATTGTGAAGGAAAGGAATCAGCTCCTTTGAGGTGCTCTAATTATCCCACCGAAGAATCAGAGGATTTGAGCATTCGGTCTCCTCGGTGACCATGCGACCATCTGGGCTGGTTGTCCCAACGTTCTTGGTATGGGGAAGGAAACGAGCACGAGGGGCAAAGGTCGGAAACCGTTCGTATAAGACGGTTTCTCTGAACTTTTTATTTTATTTTATTTTATTTTTTGTCTAGATTTTTTATTTGTTTGATTCACTGTGATAAAATAAATTTGAAAGTATAATTATTTTGGTAAGAGTTGAAAATAGTTACCAAAACAAAAAAAAAATTAAAAATTTTAGGCTTTTTTTTTCCGTCTTATATTAACTTTTTTTTAAAATTTTTCTTATTTCTCGTAATAAGAGAAATTTTAAAAGTTTCATTGTTTGAATTAACGTAAAATAATTTAATTAAAGAAGAAAAAATGCTTTAAAATGGCTTTTTAAGACTTTTTCATCTTATATGAACTTTTTTTAAAATTTTAAATTATGTTTTTATTTTTTTAATTTATTGTAATGTGAGCAATTTAAAAAGTATCATTATTTGAAATAACGTAAAAAACTTCCACTAAAAATGAAAAAAAAAATACAAAATGCCTTTAAAAGTATATCACAAATAGTAGTTACCACCACCGTTGACTTATGTGACTTTGTTTTATAAATCAACACAAAAATCTAAAAATTTAAAAAGAGTCATACTCAAGCCACGCCTTTTAAAAAAACGAAAAACAACTTACTACTTTATTTAAAGAAAAACAATTTCATCTTATGATTTTAAAAAAAATATTTAACTTACTTTTTGTTAATAAAATTGTAAAAGATAAATAAAATATTTTACCAAAAAATATTTTATGTCGAAACGAACAAAACCCTAATGTGTTATGTGCCTACTCTTTTTTCTTTCATTGTTTGTATATATAAATCAAGTATGTTACACTAGACTTACGTTAAGAACACTATTATTGAGACTAAATGACCGTCCTAACCAAAGTAATCGAAAAATGGCGGTAGATCTAAGGTGTGCATTGTGGGGGGCATCGGAGGATGTAACGTCCCGGTTTCAAATAATAAAACTCAAAAATTCTTTTGTAAACAACCCTTGAAAACGGTTATTCATACCTAAAAGGTAACCCCGAAGATCATTCAAAAGAAATCCATTTTAAAACAATTTTTGATAAAAACCATCCAGCGGAGTTCGTTCGAACGGATTCCTCACCGCTCGAGCGGTAAGACACCCGAGAGTTCCCTGCCTAAAATTGTAAAATTTTCGATGAGTTGGAAAAATCATCATTTTTTCCTATTCCTTTGAGCATGATTGTGAATAGGCAAAAATGAGAAATAAAATATACATTTGAGAACAAATAACCATCTGTCAACCCATGTGCCCGGATTCAAACTCAATATCAAGATACACTTATTTAAAGATTTAAAACCTTCAACCCATCGAAGACTAGAACGTCCGCACATTCATGTATAACATGAATATATGATCTTAAGGCCTTACAACACGGGTGTTCCAGGCCATAATTTAGTACTTAAAGAATGAAACAAGAATTACATCTTTACAATTCTATTTCTCAAAAGATGATACAAATGATGGTGTAATCCTATCAACTACTCAAAAAGGGGTTCAGCGACCGTCATCTCAATCCATAATCTTCTTTTCGCTATTACCTAAAATGTTGTTAAACAACATGAGCCGAAACTTGTAAAAAAAAGATTAACAATAAACATATACATGACATATGAAGATGGTTATGCGGGATGCACACGTATGTTTAATCAAATACCACATCGTTTGTCCCAAGCTAAATTCCCAACACAACCAAGTGTTGTATGCAAGGATTTTGTTCAAAGCTCCATAGTTTTAGTTAAATTAACCATTTTCTCAATCATCTTATCATTCCCATCGTTTTATCCATTCATCCAATTGAGGTTTTACCAACCCAATTTATCCATCAGTTTATTAAAGTACCAAAATCGGATGACGCCTATAGACTCAGGCAGATTTGTCACCACCGGTCCACGTGAAGTCCGAGAGATAAATACCCATTCTATAGTCCGACACGAAGAGTACACATTTTCGGTTACCATCGAAAATATCGATGGGTGGGCCACCAAAGAGCACGCTTTTACGGGGATTAACCCGAAGGAATGACCTACCTTACATTGCGCAAACTTCTGGTCTTTCACCGAGGAGCAACTCGTGCCCAAATTTAATCATTTGATATCATTGCACGGTACTTTAATTATTTAATTATTTCATTTCATTCACAACTAACCCATATCATGACATGCATTTTTTGATTTTACATCAAAACCCCCAAATTTTCATACTCGGTATTGTCATATGCCACACAACTCATGAGATATAAATACAATAGTTTATTGCAACTCTCAATTTAGCCAATAATTACGTGAATTTTAGTATATGGGGCCCTTAACTCCAACCCCCCCAATTTTCATGGTTTAAGTTCAATTTCAAACCCTAACCCAATATTTTTCAAATCCAACCATATTCAACAACACTGTGAAGATTGAATCATGATAAATTATCCATAGATCTAAGATTTAACCTTTATTAACATCAAACTCAAACTTAAGGTTTCGAAAAATACCATTTTCGTGCTTTTATGTTCATAAAATCAAAATACAACACATATCATCTAAATATGCAAAGATAGTCGTAGTTCCTACGTTTGGGATGCTAGATCCACAAGAAAAGACCCAAATTAGCTCCAACCCCGAGAATCTCCAACCACACAGTGAGAATAAAGCCTCCAACGTCTAGATTGAGCCTTCAACGGTAAATAACTAAGGTGGATACGAGAGAGAGAAATGAAAAGAATGAGGGAAAAAGAGCCCGCCCTCGACTTTAAAAAGTCTGCTCGCCGACAGTCCATTCGAGCGGACCCTCCACCGCTGGAGCAGCCATCCCGCCCAGAATCTCTTTGTGACGCCCCGTCCTCTGGGCACGTCGGGACATACATAAGTATAGATAAGGAGAATATTCTAACAA
>JAOTRH010151700.1:0-13254 GCA_034768845.1 Heliamphora exappendiculata | reverse complement strand
TGAGACCCACACACACACACACACACACGCATATATATATATATATATATATATATATATATATATATATATTGTAACCCTAATGTTGAGGTTAAAAATTTAAATTCTCTAAATCCAAGTTAATTTAAATCAAGTGCTAGGTCCGAAATGCCAAGGGACGAACCTATGAAAATATTTTCAAAATTCACTTACAATAAAATAAAAGAAATTATTTTTTATTATAAAAAAAGGAAAGAGACAAGTGGCCGGCCACCTAGGGAAGAAAACCCAAACTTTGTGGTTAAGTTTTGCCAACTTAAGTTAATTTAAATGAACCTAGGTTATCCAAACTAACCCATGGTTAGCAAAGCTTCTCAAGGAAGCTTCCTCCACTAAGCACCTCAATAAAAGGGACCTAAACCACCCATTTTTTTCTCTCTTGATGTTCGGCCAGAGAGAGAGAGAGAGAGAGAGAGAGAGAGAGAGAGAGAAGAAAAGGAAGCATGGAGTTAGGAGGATTCGTGGAGCTTTAAAGCTAAATCCATGATCTTTATCACCAAGGAGTAACCCATAATAAGGTAAGAGAGACTTAAATCTCTCTATTCTTACACATCTCCAACACCCCTCTTAGCATTCTCAAACTTGAATTTAAGATCATGAATCAAAACACAAGAATAAAGGCTAAAGGTTGAGATTTTGGGATTATTTAGTATGAGTGGAGTATTTTTGAGTTTGCATGAGGTTTTCTACGAGTTCCATGACATCTCTAAGTTTTGGAGTTTTAATATATGAGTACTCAAATTATGTATGCAAAGAAAATAAGTTAAAACATGACATGCACCATGGTAGGAGGCTAGAACACAACATGGCATGAGATTTGAGTTTTTTTAGCTATTTGTCTTGATTTTTGAAAAATCATAATTAATTTTAGAAACATTTTCTGAGTGCGTGCTTTATGTCCAAACTTAGATTTTTGTGTTATCTTTCATTTAAAATTGGTTTGAACTTATTTGAATAGGTAAAACTCGAAATGTGACCTTTCTGTCAAAACATGTTGTTTTCAGACTAGTCTCTGTTGTTAGGCCAAAGACCAAATTTCCAAACTAGAACTGAGTTTAAGTGTCTTCATGAAAGTTTTAGCTAACATGCTTATCTAATTACATCTACTCACAAAAAATGAGTCTCTTTTATTGAGATTTGAATGGTCAAAAGCCCTATGAAATTCTCTATTTATGTTTAGTGATCAAAATGACTTTCTGTCACATATTTTTGTGTAGTCTAAAACCTCTATTTTTATTAGTTTATTCTAAAAATGGTCTTCTTGAAAAATGTTAGAGACATTTTAATCTAGGTTCTGTCCAAAAATAGGGTCCATTAGCCTCTGTTTGGTCCCTCAAATGATTTTTGAACTTACTATTGTTTCTGTTGGAAAGTCACTCTGCTGAGTTTCAAAATGTTGATCAGACCCATTTTCTAAATTGAGTTGTTTCTCAAATAGTTTCTTAAGAACCACCCTAAGCACTCTTCATAAGAAATGTAGGGGACACCTTGATATAAAACATATCCAAAATTTAGCTTAAAAGGATCTGTTTTGATGTCCCAAATTCGTGACTAACTTAGACCCATTGTTGAGCAAATTATTAAGTATCGCCGAACCTTATTCTTACAAAGGCCAAACCACCTAATTGCTTTGTGATTGAGTCTAAGTGTTCTTCATGAAGTTTGTAGAGAATATGTTGATCTAATTTGTTAAAAAAACCCAGAACCTAACTTAAAGTTTAAGTGGCTCAAAAATTTGCTGCAAGTTGAAATTAAATTATTGAATTTTTAGAAGAAAGTAACAAAAATAGTTAAGTTAAATCCTTAGCAAGCTAAGACATGAGCAAGTGCTTAGTGTTTTTTAGTCCTAAAACGGAGGTATAACTATGGGCCTAAAATCGTAAAAACATTCAACGGTTCAAATTATTTTAGTACTTCACGTTGTAAAGGGGTAGAATTTTGCGTTTATAGTTAAGTTGTGTTTTGCTTGCTAGGCACAGAGGTATTATTACCTGAGGGTCAAGCTTAGCTCGTCGGAGAAGGCTCGGTTCTTGCATGTATAAAATAAGGTGAGAGTGCTTAGCAATTGTCTTGAACAAAGGAATGTGAATGATGCTTTAAAATGCTTCGATGCGCATATTTTGAACTATGACAAGTTTTGAGGAATGATAGCATGAATTATTGTTTTTGAATGCCATGATATTTTAAATTCAAATATGCTATCTATGATCCTTTGAAGAGGCATGTGTGAGAAAGAATGTTTTTATAAAAGTAATGTCAATATTGTGTTGTTGTTCCAAAGTGCTAAGTTATAAGGGTTTTTGACACTTTATATCCCGTTAGGGGAGATTGTTCAACTATAGGTTTTTGTTTTATCCTTATAGAGGAGGCTTCTCATCAAGCGGGAGTTACTTTGCCTTAAAGGTTTTTGGCCCGAGTCTCATTTTATAACACCTACCACTTATGCTTGGTGGTGAGTGGTGCTCACTGCATTACATTGCTATCCGTGTATTGTGAATCGAGGTTACGGTACCATCAGAACTCCTGATCGTGAGGTTGACGACTACTTGGACACTGTTAGGGTTTGAGGGTTAGTTATGAGAAAGTATTATTTATTAAATTGTAGCAGTTGAGCCAAGATACATTTTTCCATATTGAGAAGGTTTTACTTAACTTGTGATATTTTTATGATGAAGTAAATGCATCAGTCTCTATGCTTTTTTTTTTTGTGAAAAGTGTGATGAACTGTTTTTTAGAAAGTATTTTCATTTATCTTTAACTAAGTAACTGTCTTTATTTCTGTTCATGATAATACTAAGTGCACTCTCCTATAATCTCTATGATTGCAGATGACATCCTAACCCTAACACGTGTTAATCCTGAGACAGCCACCAACTGACCCTACTTCTAATCAAATATACATAGGTATTTCTACTGATCGTAATTCCAACCGACTCCATAGTCATAAATTTTATTAATTCACTTAATAAATTCTATATTTATTTCGTAATTAAATATAATAAAATAAAAATCATCATTATTTTTATTATTCATATATATATATATATGTATATATACAAATATATATACATCTTTATTAATAACTATAATTATTTTCACATTAAATTTTCATTATTATTATTATTATTATTATAATTATTATAAGAAGTTTTAACGACAAAATAAATTTTTGTCGCCTAAGTAAAAAATATGGTGGGAACTTAAAGATGCTTCTCGCTAATTTAATTTTATATCATTAGCGACGAAACTATGGCGTCGTAGAAAACATAATGCAATTTGCAACGAAAAATGCATTTTTCTTGCCAAAAGTATTTTATTTATAGACAAAATAAGACTATTAGCGACGAACATATTGGCCTCGGCGAAAACAAAACACAATTTGCGACAAAAAAGTATTTTTCTCTCCAAAACCCCCTCTATTTAGTGATGAAATATGAATTTCCTTGTCTTTGACTTACCTGTAACGACGAAATGTATTTTTATCACTAGATTTCATCGCCAAATACCCTTATTCTTGTAGTGAAACATGATTAGTGGCTCCCGTATCTACACACCAGGTTCCGGTAGATAATATTGCTAAACTTATCTCAACAATTAGTGAACAGAAATTACCTTGCTTGTTCTGCTTACTAAGAAAAACTAAACACTGCTTTTTTCAACGCCCCAACCAGGTATAGTGATAGCACTTGTCTCTCAGCTTCTTCACACCAGCTTTTGGACATGTACCTTCCTATTTCTAAACTTTTTTTCTTCATGCCTTTGGGCTTAGAGGAAGAACTTTCAACCACATGCACACTACCTGGCTTCCTAAGAACATCCTCGGCTATTTGAAGTTCTTTAAGAAGTTCTACCAATAAAAAGCTGAGCTTATTTATGGAATAATTCAGGCAGAACTATTTAAAGCTATCAGGCAATAACTAGAGTATGATATCGACTTGGATTTTTTCGTGAATCTCAGCTCTTTGAATCTCTAGTTCATTTAGAAGACTGATCATATTCAGAACATGATCCATAACTTGGGTGCCTTTAGCCATGCTTGTATTCATTAGAGATTTCATGGTTACCTGCATAGCAACACGATTTTGATTCTCAAATATTTTTTTAGGTTCATAATCATGCTATAGGCACCGAGTATAGACTGATGTTGATACTGCAACACATTTGACATAGAAACCTAAATGTAACAGCGAGTCATCTGATTAGCTTTCTATCATTTCTGATAAGCCCGAATTTTTTGTTCAGTCGCCCCCTCATCAGGTACTGGTGGAAAAATCTCAAATAATAGAAACTTGTAGTTCTCGACAATTAAGATAATATCAAAGTTCCTTTTTCAGTCTACATAATTTGGTCTCATTAGTTTGTTTTCTTTGAATATGGTCACGAGTGGATTGAAAGCCATTTTAAACCTGAGAATCATATAATTAAAAATCATTAATTATGATGAATAAAAACTTTTGAATTTTATTTTAAATTAGTTCCCTCTACCATTTAAAAGAAAAAATCGCCAACAGCCTGGTACTCTATGAAAAGCATGCTTCGATGGGAGTCTACTATCCATCGTTTGTGCAGACATGTCAATTTCTATTAATTTTACTATCTAGGCAACAGACCGTGCCAAGTAAAATTAAATAGCTGACATAGATTTCGTCTAGTAAATAATAGCAGTGACTCAGATAGAGGTGATACTATTATTTACAGTTAAGTGTTAACTATCACGTAGTCCCGAATCAATCACTTCGCTATGAACCCTTCAGATGGAGAAGTGATTTACACTAACGATTATCCAGAAT
This sequence comes from Heliamphora exappendiculata, assembly GCA_034768845.1. NCBI lineage: Eukaryota > Viridiplantae > Streptophyta > Magnoliopsida > Ericales > Sarraceniaceae > Heliamphora > Heliamphora exappendiculata. The sequence continues at coordinate 8,425 of JAOTRH010151700.1, read as the reverse complement.
TATTCCTAAAGGAGGTTCGTACTGGCGATACTATATTCAATTCTGTTCGATAGGGAGGAAGGTCTTACTGCCAACACGCAGAATTAATTACATCACCTATGAACTAGTGACAGAGATCGCGGGATTTATCTGTGAATAAATTATCTCTCCCACTTACTTTTTAAAAGAAATTTTGAGGGTGATAAAAAAATATTTAATTAAATTAATTTATTAATTTCGAAAACTGCACAATCCAAAAGATTTCAATTTTTTTCAAACCATTTTTCTGTGTTTTAATGTGTAACAAATAAAATGTCTTAAAATATATTTATTTAAAAAATTAATTTTAAATAAAAAAATAAGAATTAAATTTTATTTTCCAGTTACACATTTTTTCAAAAAAAAAAAAAATTTATTAAAATTAAAATTTTCCTTTTAATTAATTTAAAATTCAGAATTAATTTTCACGTTTATCCAAGATATCTGATTTATTAAAAAGTCATCTTAAACGTGTTATTTTGTAAAAAAAATAAAAAAAAAATTATAGGAACACCACACACTATATTCGTGTATCACTTCACCCCCCTTGAATTAAAACCCGTACAAAGTGGCTCCCTATATTATTTGTTTATATCACTTTGCCCCCCCTCCGTTAGGGGGTATTTCTGTAATTTTAATTAATAGTTAGGGGGCAAAATGATACAAATAAATAGTTAGGAGGCCACTTTGTACGAATTTTTAATTTAGGGGGGTTAAGTGATACATGGGTATAGTGTAGGAGGTGTTCATGTAATTTTTTCAAGAATAAAATATCTAATTTTTTTAATTAAAACTTGTTAATTAAAAAAAACTTAATTTTATTTTTTTTACAAAATTTAATTAAAATCAAAAATTTTGAATTAATTAAAATTAACAAGAATAAATAAAACAGATATATATTATCCACGCAGTTTAAATAAATATAAATGCAAGATATGTATATTTTTCAATTTTATGATCAAATAGAAACTCTATTGAGTTCCAGTCTCTAGTTTAAAGATTAACTCGTAGTCTTTCAATTCTTATCAAAATCAGCCTGCAGCTTCCAAATCCTATCAGAATTTCTCGAGATGCAGTGCTATACAAATACATCACCGTCCCGAGCCATATTAGCAAAATAGCTGGCCACCACTAGCCCAAAACCAGTAGCCACCGTCGTCCATGCTGGCGCCGCTACCGTTTCCCTTGTTCTGTGATCGTTTCGACTCTCGTTTCCTACTGTTTTTAGCATTGATATACAGACACATGAAACCCAGAAGAACGCTCCGAAAATAGTCCCAAAAAGCCTTGAAAATAGCCCCTGAAATAGTTACTGCCGCTGCCGCTGCTACTGCCATTTTTCTATCGCCTTTTGCGGCTATTGTTCCTCATATTTTTGGACTATTTTCAGCACTGTTTATTGCTATTTTATGCCTAAAAAATTCTTAAAAATTAGTCCCAAAAACGTCGTAAAAAGTCATCGAAAAACAGCCTTGAGTCGTTGCCGGTGCTGTTGTTTTTGTCAACTTTTTCTGGTTTTCGGACCTGTTTTGTTACGGTTTTTAAATGTCTAAAATATGCAGAAAGCTTACTCAAAATTGTTTCAAAACCGTTGAAAAACTACCGCAATCCGTGGCCAGAAATTTCTGAAACCATCGCTGGTGCCGCTGGTTTTGTCGCCACTTGTTCTTCGCGTTCTTTGTATATTCAAACCTGTGCTTACATATATCAAACAATATCTAAAGAACAAATAAAGCTTTTACATCAAAATCTATGTTCTGAAGGCTCACAATTGATCTAAAAAGTCTAAACTATCACGATCAACCATCGTGATTAAAAAATAATAATTATATCATCATTTATACCATTCAATCAAACATGAATATAACGATGATCATAAAATTGGGATTATAACGTCTACAAAATAAAGTTAGCACAATTCTCAAGCTACCCGATCCCTCGATTAAATCACATTCATAAATAAAAATAGCTCTGATACTAATTGTTGGAGGCTAACTGTCAAGATCATTGATTTGAAAATAATTTTTCGATAAAAAATACTAGACGGGCAATCGCCGAAACATGCTCCAGTTTAAAATCTTTTGATGTCGAACGATCGAAATAAAACCCGTACTTCCAAAGTCAGATTTGGGATTATACCTTTTAAAATTTGGTAGAATGATTTCAGTTACTGTAACAACTACGAATCTAAATCCTTTGAGTTAAAGCCCTGATTAAGACTTCTATTGTATTCCTAATGCATATCACGAACGTAGGGTGGACTATGATCCTTTATGAACTAGAACCTATTAAACTAATCGACTTTAGGTTTACGTGGAAACGCTAATCTTGAAATACACTTATGATTAGAGTTTAGCATAACCGCATATATATAGGGTTACAACATGTACCTATAGAGTAAATATGATTTGAGTTTCTAATATAATTATGAAAATTCACCTGCCCCAGAGGTAATTTTATAAAAATATAAATTACAATTCATACCACTAAAGAATCGTAATTGCATTCCCACCTACATTCTCAAAACTGAATATTCGAGCTCCTATTATTAAATGCTTAACTCATCTCTCCACATTAAGGTTCTCGAAACCCGCTAATTAAATTTAATTACTGATAATTTATTTTAATCGGCATCTTTAAAATTTTTTAAGCTCTTCCGTTTAACTTATTTGACTGTCGGATAATTAAATTCAGTTACAGGGTTTGGCCCAGTCAAAACATATAAGTTTTCTTAAGGAGGTATCGTCAATTTCGAACAATCGGGACGTAGATTCCGTCAATAATTAATATTCACCATATAATTAATACCGATATCCAACTCACATGGACTATTGACTCATAAAAGATCACACCCTCCAATGAATCAAAATAATAAATATTAAATATATGCAAATAATAATTATTTCGGGATTAAGAGTATAAGCACTCATAATAATCTTGGGGTGTAAATTAATTTATATAGTCAGTATAAAATTAATTACCCCAATGCGGTTATATTCAATACACACAAAGTGTACTAGCATAGCGAGTCGGAACAATAGACAACGCTATTTCTATTCCCCGTATCCAAGATAGGCCTATTAAAATTTTGTGCTACAATCGTACCCATGGTTTGTCTAAATCCATTTAAACTATGAACAAAAATTTATATTATGCAAGAACCTATAATCTGGTATTCTGTGTGCAAGCCGTACTCTACATACTAGAAAATGGAATATCGATGACACTTTTCCATGGCGCTTCTCCCGTACTACTAGTATTTTCTTTCAACTCTTTAAAAATATTTTTATTCTTGGGCTTGTGGCCCATTATATAATTCTCTTTCAGGAATTGGGTATTGGTACCAACAAAGAAACAGACTTCTATTCTCAATTCTAATTTATTCGTATTCCATTTCAGCACGTGTGCTGGACACCCTCAAATCCGAATATGTTTTAGACTAGGCTTGTGCCCGATTCACAATTCTGTAGGAGTAGTAGGTACTAACTTAGAAGGTACCAATTTTAGAATGTAAGTTGCTGCCTCTAATGTTAATACCTAAAACGAATTGGGTAACTCTAAATAATTCATCATAGATCTTACCATCTTCATAAGAATACTATTCATTCTTTCTGGTAGACCAATCTACTGCGGAGTGCCCGGTGTAGTTAATTAGGATGTAATCCCCTCTACTGACAAGTATTCCCTGAACTCTCTAAAGAGGTATTCGTCACTACGGTCAGACCTTAGTGTCTTGATATATATTTTTTAGATGCTTCTCTGCTTTTGTTTTAAATACTTTGAATTTCTCAAAATATTTAGACTTACGGTGTACCAAATACATATATCTATACCTTGAGTAATCATTAATAAAAGTGACAAGATACTCAATGCCTCCTTTGGCCCAGATAGTCATAGGTCTAGATACATCAGAGTAAACCAATTTTAACAGTTCTTTAGCTCTATAACCCTTAGCCGAAAATGGCCTCTTATTTATTTTATTCGTCAAGCAGGATTCACAGACTAGAATGAACTCAAAGATCCATTTTCAACCTGACTATTTATCATTTTTTGATTAATATGATCTAGGCGTAAATGCCAAAGATACGCTTGGTTCATTAAAGAATATTTATTTCTCTTAAATGGTAAATTAAATGTATTATTTAATTCATTCAATTGCAGTATAAGAGAGATATGAATAACAACATAAAGATCATCCACCAATGTACCAGAACAGATAAAACGTTCATTATCCTTAATAACCACAGAGTTATTAAAATAAACCAAATATTCATATTTAAACAATCTACAAATAGAAATTAAATTCCTTCTAATGGAAAGTATATAAGGACAATCTCTCAATACTAAAACCCTATCTTTACTAAAACTGAGAGTGACATAGGTCCACTGTAACTGCTGCCTCCCTTGTATTATTGCTCATGTATAGGTGTATCTCCCCATCACTGAGCTATTTGGTTTCTTGGAACTCTTGCAAACACTTATAGACATGATTAGTAGTTCTTGTATCTACACACCAGGTATCGGTAGATAACACCGCTAAATATGTTTCAATAATTAGTAAATAGAAATTACCTTTGTTGTTCTGTTTACTAAGATAGACATTGCTTTTTCTTTTAGTGCCCTATCTTGTTGTAGTAAAAGTGCTTGCTTGTCGATTTTTTTACACCAGCTTTAGGCCCATTAGCTGTCTTTAGACCTATGCCTCCTTGTTTCTAAACTTTTTTTTTGCCTTTCGGCTTAGAGAAAAAACCCTTTTTAGCAACAAAACACTAGCTGACTTCTTAGGAACACCCTCAGCTGTTTGAAATTCTTTAAGTCGTTTTTCCAGGAAAAAAATGAGTTTGTTCATATTATGATTAAAGCAAAACTGCTTAAAGCTGTCAAGTAGCGGCCGAATTATGATATCAACCTAGGTTTTCCCATCAAACTCAGCTCTAAGGATCTCCAATTCATTCAAATGACTAATCATCTTCAGAATATGATCCCTAACTGGGGTGCCTTCAACTATGTTTGTGTTCATTAGTGATTTCATGGCCACCTGCCTAGCGGCACGATTTTGATCCCCAAACATCTCTCTGAGGTTCAAAATCATGTCATAGGCACTAGACATAAATTGAGACTAATATTACAATATATTTGATATGGAAGCCAAAATATAACATCGAGGCATCTAATCAGCCTTCTGCCACTTCTGATAAGCTCGAGTTTTCTCCTCGGTCACCTTCTTATCAGGAACTGGTGGACAAATCTCCGATAACACAAACTTATAGTCCTCAACAGTTAAAACGATATCCAGATTTCTTTTTCAGTCAACATAATTAAAACTCGTGAGTTTATTTTCTTTGAGTATAGTCGCGAGTAGATTAAAAGCTATTTTATCATAAGAATCACATAATTAAAAATCATTAATTACTATGAGCAAAAACTTTGAGTTCAAATTTAAAATTTAGTTCTCTCTACCATTTTAAAAAAGAACTCGCCAACAGCCTGGTACACCGTGAATAGCATGTATCGATGGGAATGTCGTCTACCATTCAACATTTATCCAGACAGACTAATTCTTATTAATTTTACTATCTTGGCAACAGACCATGCAAAGTAAAGTTAAATAGATGACGTAGTTTCGATCTTATAAATAATAGCCGTGAGTCAGATGGAGATGATACTATTATTTATAGTTAAGTGTATACCATTATTTAATCCTGAATTAATTGTTTCGTAATAAACCCTTCAGATTGAAAAGTAATTCACACTAACAATTATCTAGAATTATCCATAAATAAGGTTGTACTAGTAATACTGCAGTATTTATTTGTAAATAAATTTTCTCACCCACTTAGTTTTTAAAATATTTTTTAAAGTTATAAAAGGTGTTTAATAAAAATAAATTTATAATTATCGAAAACTACACGTTACAAAAGATTTCGATTTTAACCATCTTTATGTGTTATACATGTAATAAATAAAATTTTCAAATTCTATTTATTAAAAAAAATAAATAAAAAATAAAAATTTTAATTTTATTTCCTATTACACTTATTTAAAAAAAAATAATTTATTCAAATTAAACTTTGTTTAATTAATTTAAAATTTTAAAATTAATCGACACGTTTTTCAAGATACCAAATTTTAAAAAAAAATCCATATTAAATGTGTTTTTAAGTAAAAAATAAAATTTCAAAAGTTTTTTTAAAAAATTATTTTGTTTTTCTATTACAAAAATAATAATTTCAAATAATTGAATTAATTAAACATGAATAGAAAGCATAAACCAAATAAAAACCTTACATGCATTTAATTAGAAAATAAATAAATGCTTAATATTCTAGCTTTATGGTCAAGCTAAAACTCTTGAGGCAGAGTTCCTGTTCATCTAGAAGATATGTAATCTTGTCATAATCAGAATTCTAGTCTTCTAGTTCTGCCAAAATCTGAACTCTGCTATTGTCACAACTCTATAGCCAATAGAACTCCTGAAACATACAACCACTGCAAGTCATAGCCATCGTCAAGCCTACTGTCGCCGTTGCCCCACCACCATCGCAAGATGCCCATCGTCGTTGCCTGCACTGGGCCTAGCCCGCGTTGCCCCATGCCTGGCCCGGTGCACCAGTGCCGAGCTCTGCCGCAGCCAGCACGCGCGCCCCTCACCGCACTGCACTGCTGTTGTTGTCGCGTGCTGTTGGCTATTGTGCTGCTGCATTCTTAATGTGTTCTTCGATCTTCAAACTATTCTTAGTTTTTGTGGCACCGAAATTTAGGGTTTATTTCAAAACTAAAATAGAAAATTCAAGAGTTATTTTAAAATTCTTTTAACATCTTGAAAATCAAAATATCTTGAAAATTATTTTTGTTGAAAAATGGAGTCGCCACTTGGTTTTTGAGAAAAAAAAACAAAAAAAACAAAAATGGGCCACTGATCACTAAAATGTTTATTCAGAGAAAACAAGGGTTCGGGGGCTAAGGTACGAATCGACCAAAGTGTTAGGCACCCTGTTCGTCCAACCATGAGATTTGCCTCTATTAATCATCATTGGTTCTTTAATTAGATTTCTCAAATGCATGCAAATACATGAAATGATAACAAAGAGAGAACATCCAAAATCAAATAAAAACATACGTAGTATAGGTATATAGAACACCGAATAAAGCAACTAATTATAAGAAATGGACCTTAAATCCTAAGCATGTAAAGTCTAGCTAAGGATACATGGTGAAAGCTGCATGCAATAAACAAAATATATAACTAATTAAACTAATGTACCCTAATCATGTTAAAATAATACCTAGTAAGCATATCATAATTTTAAATGAAGGTAAGACAATCCTAATGGTTTATGAACATGATAGAAATACACTACAAATTACATTCTTGTAATTAATAGAGTACTGCAAAAGGCAAAAATAGGCTACTGGAACACAATTAAGCCATTGAAAATAAACATAGTGGCGACTGTAATATACAGATGTTACAATCGCAAGAAAAGAAACCAAAAATATTGCGGTCGTGAGGAACAGAATCACACCCGCAAATATGTCAGTGCATTTTGATCACGACCACAACAATAGGATATTGCGACCGCAAGATATGTGAGCACTTTTTTAATGGACAATGTATTGAGGTGCTAATGTATAGTCTAGGTAAAGCATAACTGAGACTGTTTGAATTAAACTGTAATGAAGGTTTACCAAATTCTCTACAACTATGCGTGGTTTCAAAATTAACGAACAACGTAATTGAACCTAGCGATATCAAATCTTAAAGAGTAAGCATGTTCACAATCCTACTAATTAGAATTATTAGAATTATCAATTAAGCACGTGATGATTAAACCTAGTGATAACGACACTAGAGAAATAACATGCAATTTAGCAATTAATATCCAAAATTAAAATCCAACCTCCCCATGAGGGTAGAAAATGTGAGGAGAGAAATGTTGGGGTTCAAACAGAATATCTGATACGCAACTATCCAGAGGAGTCCTCGAGTCGTGGAATGTGGAATTATCGGTTCAATTCTCCAGAAGCAATCTAACTCCAGTATCCAAGTCAAGCTCGAGCAGTAATATGGATCGAGGTATGAGTCGGGAATACAGCAGAGTACCAGCGTACTTAGAATCGTACTCGATAGTGCAGCAATATATCGACGTCAGGTCAAAGGTCCCTTGAAATCTTACCAAAGGTACGTTTATATAGAGTATGCCAGCCAATGAGGTGCTACCACGTTTGATGCTTAGACTGGGGTGTTGGAACGCGGAAGAAAAATTAAGAACCGGCGTCGTGACCGTAAAAAATGGCACATGCATTTTTCATGAAAAACCATAACAATGAATAGATATATTAAGATTAAATATACCTTTAAGAAACTTGAAGAAGTTTCTTTGATGCAGAACAACGATTCGAGACG
>JAOTRH010151689.1:0-13255 GCA_034768845.1 Heliamphora exappendiculata | reverse complement strand
AGCAACAGCTTGCTCTTGGGATCTATTTAAAGGATTTTACTTATATTTTTTAGTTAAGTTAAAATTATGAAAATAAGGTTTTAAGCTAAATCTTCTATTTTTTATGGGCCTTCCAGTATGGAATTGAAAACTTAAAAATTTATAAATTTACTAGGAACAACTAAGGTGAATAGATCTTTTAACTAAGTAAGCACGACTTTAAGAGATTAGTATCCTGCATTTACGTGTAGGTTTGATTTTTTGTTAGGTACCGAGATTTTATCATTAGAAAATTATGATTTGGAATTAAAAATGAGGAGATAGTTTTGTCGTACCTAAGACGATGTAAGAATGCTTAAGTATTATTTTGAACAAAAATGCGTGAATTATGCTTTAAAATTGCTTAATATCCATGTTTTAAAGTATGAAAAATTGTGATAGGATGATCTTTTCACATTCAAATCCCATGATTCTTTGAAAATACTATTTATATCTTTGAATGCATTGTTAGTTCAAAAGTATGCTAGTTATATTATTAGAGAAGATAGGTGTATGAAAGATGGACGATGTTAGTAATATCCTTTGGTGTGAAAGAATTTGCCCTGCGTAGGAGTAGTTACTGAGAAATATTCGTTCTGTGCGAGCTTGTATGCGGTGCTCCATCGTTAGAAAAGGGTATGTGTTGGCCTGTTGAGGCATTGTGCAGTGCCCCATCACTAGAAATGGGTGTGTGTTAGCCTATGAAGGTAGTATGCGGTGCCCCATCGCCAGAAAGGGTGTGTGTTAGCCTATGAAGGCAGTATGCGGTGCCCTATCGCAGAAAGGGGTATGTGTTAGCCTGTCAAGGTATTGTGCGGTGGTCCATTGCCAGAAAGGGGTGTGTGTTAGTCTGTTAAGACAGTATGCGGTGCCCCATTGCTAGAAATGGGTGTGTGTTAGCTTATCAAGGTATTTTGCGGTGCCCTATCGCTTAAAAGGGTGTGCGTTAGCTTGTTGAGGCATTGTGCGGTACCCTACGTGGGTGTGTGTTAGCCGAACGAATTGTTTGATGAAATTGTATGTTGGGAATGGTTTAACTTTAGTTATACTATCCTGTTAAGTACGAGTACTTGTGAATACAAAATAATTTTTGAGAAATGATAAATAGAAGCTATTAAGCATTAATATGAAAAGTGATACTATTACAAAGATTAAGAAAAGTTCAGTATAAATTGTGAGATTTTGTAATTTAGTATGTTTACATCTCTTGTGAAAAGCGTAATATTTTTAGTATTTTTTAAATGATTATTTTTTATCTTGTTCAATATAATACTAAGTGCACTCTCCTATAACCTTTGTGGTTGCAGATAACAAAAATGGCTAGAAGAGTTGGTCCACCACAGTTGTCAGTCAGAAGTTGTTTTGGTACCACGTTAAGGAGTATGAAATCTTTGTGTAATCAAATTGGAGTAGTTGGGATAATGTATCCCTAAAATATATAATACTTTTGTATTTATGAATAAATAAATTTGGTTTAACTTGTATAGGTACCTTTTTGTTCATAAGTCTTGATTTTTACACCCTAGAGAGGGGGTGTGACACAAATCAACAATGTCATAGATATAAGAAGAAGATCTACACACAAAAAAATTCAAATTAATGGCGATTCAATGCAATAATATATTTTTTATAGGTATTCAAGTTAGAACAACATAGCTATAGATCAACCCCTTTCTTGAGAGAGTGAGAGAGAGAGAGAGAGAGAGTTATTAAAGGCATTATAAAAGTAGTTTCCTAACAAAATATGTGCTTTTCAAAAGGTACTTTGATGCCTTTAAATCTGGAATGACTTTAATCATCTTCTTTCTTAAATTTTTTTTTAATCACTTTTCAATTCAGCTACATCAGATTAATATTGAAGCAATTCCCATTTTTCAGAATCCGAAACCAAAATAGTAAAAAATCTTATATTAAAGCAATTCCCTTTTTTTCAAAAAACAAAATCGAAACAGTAAAAAAGCGTATATTGAAGCAATTCCAATATCGAAACAGTAAAAAAGCGATGATTGGGAGGGAGCTTACCGACTGCGGAGATAGAATTGATTCAAATAAATTGATTCAGGGACAACTCTAACATCCATGTCCTAAAAAAAATAAATTGATTCAAATCAGTACTACTAAAATGGAATCATTGAAAAAATTATAAAATATATAGAATGCTATCATATTTTTGGCAAGCCTCATCAAATTAAAATGATGTAAAGCCTCTCCTAACGGGAAAAAGTTTCTCTTGGACTTTAGAAATGGCTCAATTTGGGATAACTTTCGCTTTGGAAGAAATGAGAATCACAAAAACATTTATCTCTTGTAGATATACAACAAATTTCAATTGTCCACCATAAAAAATTTCATTGCATGTATTCACTTGTCAAAAAATAATAATTTTATAGTAACAACGCATGGCAGAAAATTATTTGAAAATCATCTTGTATGGTTTCAAATAAAAAATCAATAATCTTTTACAAATTGATTTTAGTAATTCAAATACCTTATTTTGAATAGTACAATACATGCGTGGACAGCTACAATCAATGTCCGTGTTTAAAGGCACTTACAACAGTTATTTTGGTATCACTTATATTTATAACACTTTTAATATACAATTTATATATTTAAATAATTAATTATTTCTATAATTTTATTTTTTTAAGCATAACTCATTTCGAAAAATATTAACCATTATATTGAAGGGGGTATGCTTTGCGTGTTTGTGAAGGAATGAGAGCGAGATAGAGAAAGAGTGTGAGTTGGATGAAAATTATTGGGATTGAGAAAGATGGGCGGGAACTCACAAGTGAGATGTCAAAATTTACACCTTCGAATCCAAAAAAAAGTCAATCCTGCCGTTCAAACACAGTTACTCTCCTATACATTTTGAAAAATTTTAAAAAAATTAACTTAATTTATTATATAAATTAATATCAAATATATAGAATGATAAATTTGTTTACTTTAAACAAAAAGCAAAAAAAATAGCTTTTTACCGAAATAACCAACTTAAAAAAAGTTAGCTTAAAAACTAAGTTACCAAATAATCAACTTTGAACCCAGTTTAGTTTTTTTGGCTAAAAAATATAAAAAAAAAATTATAATAATTACACTTATTTCTCATGATGTTTAAGTTTATTACAAGGACTTCCCCTGTAATCTCTAAAATTACACTAACCTCTCATGGGATTTAATTTTTAACATCAATTGTACCAAATTGCACCCAATCGTTATATTTTTGAACAAATTTTGTATGATCCAATCCGTTCATTACGTAGAACTCGTTGAGTTTGTTTAATATGTAAAAATTTAGATTCATCCGATATCTGTAACTAAGTGATTGAATAATTTTTATTTATTTATTTATTAAGAGATCTTATTCAATCACTTAACTACAGATATCGGATGAATCTAAATTCTTACATGTTAAACAAACTCGATGAGTTTTACGTAATGAACAGATTGGATTATAAAAATTTGTTCAAAAATGTAACGGTTGGGTGCAATTGGGTATAATTGATGCTAAAAATTAAATTTCAAAGAAATTTAGTGTAATTTCAGAGACTACATAGGCGATTTCTGTAATAAGCTTAAACTGCAAGGGAGATAAATGTAATTATCTTAAAAAAATAAAAAAATTAATTTTTAAATTATACTTGCCAATCGGGGCCTAAAAATGTGACTCTTAGATATTCTACTTTTTTTTCCAAATTCCAAATAATTAAAAAGATGCTTTAAGAACACGATAATGCTTGCCATCTCTTTTATAATAATTTTTTTAAGAACAAATTACACTGATTTTTTTTAAAATTTTTGATAAAATTATAAATTTTTTATGTAATTTTAAAAATATTACTAATTTTTTTATAAATTTAATTTTAATATTAAATAAATTTAATCGTTAAAATTTTTAACAAAAACTACCATTACAATATTAAAACTGCCTTTAAAAACACCATATACCCCAAAATTACCCCAAAGCAACCTCCACCCCCAAAATCACCCCACACCCCCCAAAACTATCCTCACTCCTCAAAACCACCGACCGCCTCCGTCACTGACCGCCCACTCCCACACTGCCGCCACCGCCGCCAACGCCAACCCCCACACCACCGTCTCTCTCTTTGCTCTCTCTCTCTCTCTCTCTCTTCTCTCTGCCCTCTCTCTCTGTCGTCTCTCTTTCTCTCCTCTCTGCCGTCTCTCTCTCGCTGAAACTACACATCTCTGAAAGCTCAGACACATCGGAGATCGTCTCTTGAGCGGGTTTAATCACAACTGTTGGTTCGATCTTCTCTTCCTCAGCCACAGTCTTCTGCAGATTCCTCTTCTTCACAGCTTCTTCTTTCACAGAGCACTTCTTTCATAGCTTCTTCTTCTTCTTCTTCAAGAGGCGGAGGTGGAAGAGCTCCGCCGTTGGTGTCGGATGACGGCGGAGGATAGCGGCGATTGGGAAGAAATTCAGGTGGGTCTGATTTGGGGGGATTTGTGGAGGTGGTGGAGCTAAAACAGCAACCCAATTTATAAAACAACGTCGACCGCCTTCCTCACCGTCGCCGACTGCGACCCCACGCCGCCACCGCCGGCTCCCACACCGAGAGAGAGAGAGAGGGCAGAGAGGAGAGAGAGAGCAAAGAGAGGGACGGCGGTGTGGAGGTCGACGGTGTGAGGGTCGGCGGTGGCGGCGCGTGGGGGTTGGCGGTCAGGGGCCGTGAGGGAGGTGGTCGGTGTTTTTTTGGGTGTGGGGTGGTTTTTCGGTTGTAGGGAGGGGAGGGAACAGGGAGAAGGTTGTGCGACGGTGATGTGCTTTGTTTGGAATTAGATTTTGAGGATATTTTTACGATTGAATTCGTTCGGTAAGTTGTCAAGTTTATTTTTTATATTATTGTTTAGATTAATTTACTATTTATAATTAAATAATTGAATAATATTTATTTAATAATTTTTTTTTAAAATTATAATATTTATTTATTTATTTATAAAATACAGTATAAGATATTATTAATTAAATTAAATTTTTATATGAATAATAAATTTTACGTAATAAATGAATTTGATGATAATAATATATTCAAAAATTAAATCTCAAACAAGGAATAGCACAGCAGCACCCTCCCCATTTATAATCTCTCTCTGTTTCTCTGAATCTAAATGTTTTTCTTCATGTTGTCGCGAGGAAATATGGACTAAAATACTGTTTTTTTTCTAATACTCGAAATAGTTATAATTTTTTATAAATTATTTATTTTATTTAAAATTAAGAATAAAATTTTTTTAAAAATAAATATGAAAAGTTTTTCATACTTGAAATAGTTTTTATTTTTTTTATAAGTTGTCTATTTCATTTAAAATTTAGAATTAAAAATAAATAAGTATGAAAAATTTTTCATACTTAAAATAGTTCTTATTTTTTACAAATTACTTATTTTATTTAAAATTAATAATAAAAAAAATAAGAAAAATAAATATGATAAATTTCTCATACTTGAAATAGTTAATATTTTTTTACAATTTGTTTATTTTATTTAAAATTAATAATAAATTTTTAAAAAAAAATAAGTATGAGAAGTTTCTCATACTTGAAATATTTCTTATTTTTTTATAAGTAGTATTTATTTAAAATTAATAATGAAAAAATTAAGAAATATAAGTATGAGAAGTTTCTCATATTTAAAATAGTTCATATTTTTTTACAAGTTGCTTATTTCATTTAAAACTAAGAATGAAAAAAATTTTAAAAAATAAGTATAAAATTTTTTCTCATACTTGAAATAGTTCTGATTTTTATACGCACACCAGTAAGAATGTTTTCATTATTTTTTATACTGAGAATGTTCTTAATATTTTTTACTAGTGATAATATCTTCTTATCTTACTGCCTCTTCAATTATGAATAACTCTTTATTTGTAATGTATTATTGTATTCTTGTATGATATGTACATATATTTATACTCATATAATAAGGCAAACCTCAGTTTGGCAAAGCCTTTGTAATTATTTAAAACACCATCAAACAAACATTGTAATTCACATCAATAGCTCTTGAGGGGATGCATTCGGTCATTTTCTTTGGTAATTTTGTCAGAACCAACAGTATTTTCGATAATTTTATACATATTCATTTTTTTACGAAAAGGCTAAAAGACTTTGGGTTCTAAAATGAGGGTTTTTTTCTTGATTTTTTTAATTTTAAGTCAAAATATAAAAAAATTAACTTTAAACACTTTACTAAACAAAATCTTATTTTTTTATTATTTTTATTTTTGCTCCTAAGAACCATTATAAGATAGAAGATATAATAGGAATCACTTCTAGAATCTATCCGCTCAATTTAAATTTATAATTTTATGATTGATGATATACCTAATCTTTAGTATTACAGTTTTTTATATATTTTTATTATCGAAATTATTTATTATGTAGTATATATTAAATAGATTAATTGTGCAAAAAACAAAATTAATTGGATATTAATAACTTTATGAATAGATTATATCTTTTAAAATATAAATGGATGGTAATATTATTTTACGAAAAATAGTAATAAATATAATCAGATCGTATAGTTAAAAATATTCAATTAACTTAATTTTTTATGTGAGTAATAAAATTAATAAATACTACAAAATAAAACTTAGAGAGAAAACTACTTTAATGGGATTTTACAGGTTTATGAGATTCAAGCTATCAACAAGCCTTAAAGCAGCATCCAAAAAAACAATAAATGAATAGTGAAAAACAGGCAAATACAACTGTTCCATCTTTCCCCACTTCTGTTCCCACATTTCTGATCAAACACAAACCACAGATCGAGCATTTGAATAGCTGAAAGTTCTTGTGTGGCTTTCTTATAAGCTTGGTCATAGAAATGTCTCAGCCAAGTTGATGGGAAGTGGCACTAGAGGTTGATGGTAATTGTTGAACCGCGAAGTCCCTCCGAGAACATTAGCTAGCTCACTTGTTGTGTTGATCTCACTAGTGGCCTTCCGGTATAGAAGCTGATGGAGGGACATGTATATTTCCTGTTTCGTTACGAGCCTGTTTGCCTGTAAGGCATTTATGATCAGTTTGAAAGAATGAAGAAGCTGAGACACGATCATAATATCATATAATGTCACGCCCCGAGTTTTGAAGATTCGAGAGGAAAAGGTTCAAATACGGGAGATCCGATTATCAGGTTCAAAGTCAAAAGAAAATGAATAAAAATGGCCGGAAGGTGAATGATGTTAAGTTTCCAACCAAAGGTAGGTTCAAGTTGGATACTGTAGGTCAATGGCCAAAAGGGTAATCAAGAGTGCCCATCGGGCGCTCGTTACTAGACCAAGTGTGCTCGAGCAGTCATCGAGCACTCCAAAACCAGGGGCGCATGACATATCCAAAGCCAAGAGGTAACATAAAATTTGCTTTTTTTCCGTTTCTTCATACCTCAACTTCGACAATAAAGCATGCCCATATCTTATTCTCTTGGACTTCCATCACTCCCTTCAATATAGTCAAGCCAATACCTTGAATTATATCGACTATCTCGAGAAAAAATCCTTTTTCTTCACACAGCATCTGCATTGCAAATAGTTCGATAATTCTCCCTCCAAGAAAAAGGTTGAAAATAGCTATTTGTGTCTATAAATTATTAAATATACATATACATACTTATATTTCTTTCTATACCTTTATTAGCTTTTGCCCAGGGGGACTAAGGTCCTTAACATCTACCAAGTCCACCTCTGTTTGTGGGCCAACTTCGCATGCCCACATAGCATTAAAACAGCTACTGCTGGAGTTGTCTCTCATAACCGTATCAGACTCCTGGTCAATCATGCAAGTCTCTATTAATACGGTACAAGAAGCAACCGTCAAACTTCTGAATTACAATTTGAATGTTAAAAGATAAAATAAAAGGATAATGCAGATCAACATATCACCTTTCGTTCCTTCATCTGTTTTAGTTTTTCGGCATGTTTTGTAACATTTTGCAAGAAAAGCACGTGTTTGATGGTTTGAGCCAGTAAAGAAACAACGCTAATCTGTTATACCAACTGATTAGACATTTGCCAACAATTCAAGCACTAATCTTAACCAAGACAGAATCAAAAGCTGCAGCTGGTGTCACTGCATGAAGGAATAATGGAAATGGGAAATTGTTTTCAATTCCCACTATTTTGAGCAACATTAAAAAGATACAAGGTTTCACTCTTTCGCAATTTTACTTTGTCATTGCAATGAGGGGAAAAAAGTACCTTCGCACTATTAGGTATGAGTTCTCTCAACTCCGCAATGCGTGCTCTCATCCGCGCGCGTTCCTTGTTTTCCTTGTTCTCCTTGTTCTTGGTTCGAGACACTGGCCTGGCCCATTTTCTGCCAACCTTACCAGATTCTTCTGACCTTTTAGGTTTTGATACAACACTACTTCCAGCAGTGATGCTGTAACTTTCGCCAATCCATGAATCTACTTGTGATCTCAGGATGACCTCTTTCTTTGGTTCAAGGTAATATGAACTCCCCAGGTTATGCATAGGCCGCAATGAGTTCATTTTCCCAGTGAAGCAGTGCACTTGATCACCACTAATGGAGCAACTTTCCATTCTTCTTTTACTTGCCGAGGATAATTCCTCAAAACTAGTGCTTGCAATGGAATTAGAACTACCAACTATACCATCCTCGAACTGGTCTAGTCCTAATTTGGAGAACAACCTTGCCTGGGGGCCAACAATGGAACCAACTAGCTGCTCCGAGATGCAATCTGAAGTATCTGTACTAAAATCCAGGTCGTCACCACTCGTTACTGGCATCAGAAGGTTATTTAAGAAATCCTCTTCCTGTCCCCACTCAAAATCAATTTCCAAACTATCAAACTGGTCATCTTCAACAATCGGATCATTGAAGGATTTCTTGATTCCATCGAAACTAAAGGTATTTGCAATGGAACTTTGCATGGAATTAGCTAGATTATAGACTGGAGTGTTGATAAGAATCTCAGCACCATCCAGACCAGATGATACAGATGGAACTTCCATTGGTGTGGTAGACAATGTGTTGTGCTGCTTTCGTGAGGGATCATTCCACGGGGAACAATTATCCAGTGGGCAAGATTTTGAGAGAGCTGTTGTGAAATCACCTGCCTGGAATGTTCTTGGACTATTTGATATTTTCTCGATATCAAATAATCCTTCTATTCTGTGTACTGAAGTGAACGTTGAATCCTGAAAATTCTCAACTGCATTTGTTGTGCAATATGCGGGAAAGTTCGATTGAGCGGGAGATGCATTCTGAGAACCTAGCTGCCTTGTTTCGGAAGGCAGTTGTTGACCAAATGAAGCCAGAGTAGACTGTCCACTACTCCACATACTAATGGAAGAAGCCACGGCAGCTGAAAGATTAAAATTAGTAGTAGAATTGGACTTGGAAGATAACTTGAATGGAGCTTCTGTGCTAGCCATTTTCAATTGGTTTTGGAGATGAAATGAGTTCTTTGTTCCATCATGGTCAGAAGTGAAAGGGCACAACTGTGGAAGATCTGTTAAAGAACAAGTTGATCCAACATGATATTTAGAACTGCCACCATGCATGGGTTTCAAATTCCCGAGATAGGAATTTGCAGATGATGGTGAGGAAGCAAACAATCTGCTCAGATCATAAATTTCACTGTTTGAAGATGAAGGCATGCTGTCTGGTAGAATTACCATATCACCATTTTCTATATTTTTAAACCACCTTTTCGTCTGATCCACAAATTCCATACTCTCGGGTATCTGCAGCATCAAGCAGCAGTACCGTCAAAGAAACTTAATTGGCTTCTTATATAATCTACAAAAGATCTTTTTTTTTTTTTAAATGTCACATTAGCTCAGGTAGAAACTCAGTGTCCACGGGAGTTTTCAAGAAAACCGTCCTGGGGCTCTTCGTAAAAAGTTCTTTAAATATCATGTTTTTCATGTCGAAGGAATTCATTTTCAGGAATAACAGGCAGTTCACCATATATTAGCAAGAAAGCTAAAGACAAATGCTAGTTCTTCCCTACAAGAGCTGAAGATTAGCAGACAGAAAATCTGCCTTCAAAATTGATGTTTCCACTGAACAACTTCCCACTTAAGAGATGAAAACTTCTAAGAAGCACAAGGAAAAAAGTATGACCAGTTTAAAAGATTTACTTGACCCTTGGTTGGATAAGTTAAAAAGGTCATGTCTGTATTTGTATGACAATATTCTTTCTTATTATATTTTTTGGAATAATTCATCATAAACAAACCATTTATCCCATTACAATTGATATTCACAGGGCACCTTACAAAATAAAGGCAGAACAATGGCCTTTTATGCTTTCAATTAAAAATGCAAAATTAGTGATCCATGTCGATCAGTAGCGAAGTCAAATGTCTAGCTTTCTTGTCATAAATACAGTAGTCCTATAACTCAAATGGTTCATGAGGTAATATTGTCTGGTTAGATTTCACTCACTTAAAACAAGGCCGATAATTTAAACGAGAGCAAACCATGCTCGAGAACAAAAGTATGATGATGAAGAATATTTTATAAACATTTACAAACCACTGACCTTCTGGGTAGACCCAAACTGTACCACCCCTAGTGGTTCCACAGAGATCACTGCAACTGTCTGCAAATGAGATTAAATGATCAATCAGTACTGATCATGCCTAATACTGAGACAATCACGGCATAAACACAGAGCATGTGGTGCAGGGATTAAACTGTTAAGAGGCATGTCATAAATCTAAATTTCAACCATGCCAAAGTACGTAGGCTAATATTTTTCAAATTGGATATACTCATCAAACTAGAAGAAGGAAAACAATACCTCTATTCCAGAGGATAATTGGTGATGAATCTCAGAATTATCCTGTAAATGGCAATACATCTTCCAAATAAGTGGACAAAAAAAAAATCATTATGTCCTGTTTGCCCAACTGATTTCTCTAAGTCAGTTCGATGAAAATTGAGAGAGATCTAAACTTGAAAGGTATATAATCAGTGAGGAAATGGAAGCTACTGAGTAGCGACAAGTAATCAACACTAATGTTAACTAAAAAGAGAGTAGTTCTACTTCATCATGGAGAAAAAACCAGTAAACAAGCATCCAAACTGAAAAAAATCTCATCAATACCTGGAACATATCCTGATTCTCTACAGAACCTGCAGGATTTTGACCTCCAGAATGAGCATTCGAGAACATCCATCGGTGCTGCTTTGTGAAAGCTGCTTGGCCAACAACTCTAAACAACAAAATAAAAACAGGATCAGTCTTACAAAATTTAGTTTTTAGTCTACATGTGTCACAGAGTGAAAATAATCATCCAGCTACTATTTTTTTTTTACAGAAACTGAAGATTTCTATGCAAAATTCACAAGTTCATATCACGTAAGAAAAAAATACAATTCACCACGCATACCCATTGCCAAGCATGTGCACTTGCAGAAGCATGTTGTCAATGATAACCCCCATATGCTCTTCATAGAATGCATCTTCCATAGTTAGCAATCTGGTTTTCATAACATTTCACAGAACCATCAAGGAAGAGAAATGGATAAAAAAAATCCAAAATTCATTGTACAAGTCAAACCGTAACTTCTTTCTTAGACTTTCAAATATAGTCAAAGACCAATGCATTCTTCAAAATGTGGTATGTGAAAATATTAAACTTCAGAAAAACTTGATTTCACACATGTCGTAATTTTGACTAATGGCCAGAAGTCTCTGGATCTGTATGCAGTTAATGACTGGAACCTGCTAAATTTATTCTTATTCTTAAAACTATCATATTTGAAATTAAACGTTCATTCTCTAATTTGGTGTGTGTGTGTGGAGAATTTGTATGAAAATAGTATTATATTAAGTAAATCCATGGAAACCATGAAGCAAAAGAATACTAAATTATTGAAAAAGATGGGAAAAAACAGAAAGAAAGGAAACATGGAGTTGTTCTCGTTTAATCTGGATATCCATGCCATTGCAATCAAGGATCAAAATTTGATAACATTTCAAACAATACAAAATTGGAAATGTCTGGAAACATAAATTGAAATCTACTTATTAGATACTAATAATTGACTAATTAAATATATAGAGATTTATATAACTATTCACATAAAAGAGCAAGTGTGAAATCATAAAATTCAATGTTATACGAATTTCTAATAATTGACTAATTAAATATATAGAGATTTATATAATTACTCATGGAAAAGAGCAAGTGTAAAAGCATTAAATTCAATGTTATATGAATTTCTTTATGTATAATCAAATACGTAATTTTATTAAATATAAGTGTGCATGATTTAAAATGTGTAAGCTAGATACCAAAAAAATAAGGCGTAAAAGATTATTAGGCACCAGTAAGAGTTATGATATTAATTTTTAATAAAGTAAAATACAATCATCTATAATTTTTTGAAACAAATATAAAAATATTTATGAAAAAAATTTAGATTTCTTTCAAAAAATCTTGTTAGTTTTGGTGTATTTCTAAAGAAACATGAGAATTTTCATATTCAAGTAGTGTTTCGTTTCGATGGCATAGGAAATGGAAATGTTCTGGCCATTTTGAGGGAAAAAAAATGAAAATTTTGTTCCTTAATTGTAACAACGAAGAGAGACAAAATTATGGCAACGGAAACTCAAAAAGAAAACCATATTTCTTAACAGTTTTAAGACCACATATAGAAGTAATGGTATCAGACCATCAAATTAAAGAATCAGAAAAGGAAATGACAATCAGAAGCAGAAAATGGGACATAAAAGGCATATGCATCAGCAATACTACATGGTACATACTCATAAAAGTTATTGATCAAAGTACACGCAATTCAAAATGAATCGATCAAAGTACGCAATTCAAAATGAATGATCAAAATTTACTTTGGGTATGTCTCGCATCCCAAACAATTATGGGCAATTCATTTTAAATTATAAGTAGTTTTTTGAATAACTTTTATTAGCACTTTTAACATCTTTGCAATTGAAATTCAAAACTTCGAAACCACACTACATGCAAACCTCGTAAAGAAACAATTGAAATTCAAAATTCTCGAAACTACCATACCGCCACCCGCCTCCACCGTCCCCCTACCACCACCCCCGCCACCACCACACACACAAGAGAGAGAGAGAGAGAGAGAGAGAGAGAGAGCTTACAAGGAATTTATCTGATAAAACCGCCAAAAAACACCATAAGTCCATCCGTTATTGAGACAGAGACTTTCAAGTGCCTTTTTAACAATCGAATCATTTCAATCCCT
>JAOTRH010151678.1:0-13255 GCA_034768845.1 Heliamphora exappendiculata | reverse complement strand
ATATTACTTGAATAAAAGTATTAGGTCAAAAGAATGTTCAATTTATACTTATTTTTCACATTTTAAAGCTTAAAAAGGTAAAAAATAGCTTTTTGAGCACATTTTCCTAGGTGGCCGGCCATGCAAGGGCAATTTAGTCATTTTTGTTATTATTTTGTGTTTTATTAATTAATTATATATAAATACCTGATTTTGGGTTTCCATGTGTCAATTTTGAATTTTTAAGACTTTTTGCTGTACTATGGACAAAATGGTTATTTTACCTTAATTATGAGAATTTTTGATTTTTAATTTAATATTTTATGTGATTTACTTAATTTAAGCTGCTTCGAGACTTTTCTAAGTGTTAGGGTTTTGCCTCTGAGTATTTGGTCTCTTTTAAGGTTTTCAGGTCAAAATTAGGGTTTTTCTTGTTCATGTAGCGATCTAGGTTTTCATTTTCTATTCGTCGCTAATACTAGGGTTTGAGCCGGGTTATTACAGAAGGGCTTAAGGAATATCAAAAAATTGATTAAATTAAATTGTTAGTAGTTAAATTTAATTGGCGAGTATTGAGAGCCTTAACGTGGGAAAAAATGATAAGAATTTAATAATAGGAGCTCAATGCTATATGGTCTTGAGATTATGGGTCAGAGTGAAATTATAGTTCTTTAGTGGTGTGAACTGTAATTCAGTATTTTATGAAAATTATAGAAATCGCTGCATGATTTTCATAATTACAGATACCACTATGAGGTTTGCTTAATTGCTGAAACTACTAATGGGTGTATGTGTTCCATTATAATTCTTACTCATAATTAGTTCACAGGTCCCTGCTGTAGCCCTACAAATATGCAGATAGGTTGAACCAGTTTCGTAACTTGTCTTCAAAACTATAGCTATCCAGGTTCTGCCGGTACGAGTTCTCAGAGAATTATATCCTACACTATATCTAGGAATCTCATAAGGAAATAAAATAGAAGGTCTGACAAGAGATTCAACTCGGAACAAACATCGTAGTTAAAGATTTGACACAAAAAATGTATTATTTTAAATTAACTGTGGTTGCACGGGTTTTAATTTTGATCGTTTGACGTCAAAATTTTTATCTAGAACTTGTTTAGGCATTTGCTCATCCAGTTAATTTTTAACCAAAAATCGTTTGTAAAAACGATGAACTTTGTAGTTTAACCTCCAACAATTGGTATCAGAGCCATTTTGTTATTTATTTTCAGTTATCAGTGCTGGATAGTTTTAGAACTGTGCTAACTATTGTTTTACATGTGTTCTAATCCCGATTTTATGATTATTATTTATTTCATATTTGATTAAATAGTTTTGAATGATGATTATTTTTTTAATCATGAGGGTTGACCGTGATAGATGAAATATGAGCCTTTAGGACATAGGATTGATGTAATAGCTAGTTTCTATTTTTAAAATATATATTTAGATTATTTAAGAATATGTTGAATATCCAAGAAAATGAAGAATATGCACCGGCACCGGCACCGGCACCAGCAGTGATTTTGAATTTTTACGAGTTATAGATCACGATAAATTTTAATGGTTTTAAACAGTTTTTTCCTGTGAAATTTTCTTCAATATTTATGCATTAAAAATAGCAGAAAAAATAAGTAAAAAATAAAGAGAAAAAAATACCAAAATAGCCCGCCATCGGCGACTTTGCTGGTGGTGGTTCAATGGCGATTTTGATAATTTTTTGGAACATTTTTTAGACTATTTTAAGTAGTTTTTAGGCATAAAATAGCAACAAACATACCTTAAAATACTATCCAAAAACCAGGAAAAAAATTGGCCCAAAAACACTACACAAACAGGTGGAGTGGCGATGGCACGAGGCGGCGTTGTTCGGGGCTGTTTCGGGATTGTTTTCGAGGAATTCTTTGAAGCATCATGTGGCTAGATATTAGAGATTTTTTGCCAAAAAAAAAGCAAGTGTGAAAGAAGCACTTGAAAAAGCCCAAACAGGGCACTGAAGAGGCGGCGGCACTAGTGGTGTGGCGGCAATTTGTTCAGGCAATTTTTTCAACTATTTTTCAGGTTATTTTTTAGCAATTTTTTTGACAAAACAATTCTATTTTTTGAGAGCTTTCTTTAGGTATAAAAATCATCGAAAATGAAGTTCAAATGAGGCGACAAAAGCCACCTGAAGTGGGCGGCCCTGGTAGCGACTGGTGGTGGCCGGCGTTTCTTTCTCTCTCCCGGGGCTGTTTTGATAGCTTTGTTGAGATATTCGAGACTAATATATGATTTACTCGTATATCACACATTATCAGGGAATCCTGATGCAATCGGGATACAAGAATCAGATACAAAAAAAGATTATTACAACTTATCTTTTCAGAAGATTAAAACATTTCAGCGTTTCACTTGGATCACAAAATCGAGATATATACATATCGTGTTTATATATATATGAACTGCATGGATGATTGCATATCTATTTTATTTATCATGTTTTTTAATTAATTCAGAAATTCAGTTTTAATTAAAATATTTGGTAATGAAAAATAAAATTAAGTTTTTTTAATTAATTAACTTTAATTAAATAAAAAATTTTAAGTATTTTATTTTTTCACAAAATATCATGTTTAAGACGATTTTTTATAAAATTGAATATCTTAAAAAATATGAAAATTAGTTTTGAATTTTGAATTAATTGAAAAGATATTTAAACAAAATAAATTATTATTATTGCATGTTGATGAGCGAGGTTCATAGAGAAGTTTGCAGACCTTACATGAGTGGGATGATCCTGGAAAAGAAGATCCTACACCAAGGATATCTCTAGATTATAATGGAAATGGACTGCCACTAGTTTGTCTGAAGGTGCCAGAAATACCAGGTTCACGCAAACCTCATACATGTACCGCAATCTCGATTTTATAACATTACCTCACCCTGACCGTTCTCAATTTGGGGAATCAACATAATGGGAAAGGTTACACCCAAGGCTTCGAATGGGCACGAGTTTATTCTCGTGGTGATTGATTACATCACAAAATAGTTCAAAGCTTCCTCTTACTCAGTCCTGAAGGGCTCCCAATTAGCCAGATTCATCAAGGAAAATCTCATTTGTCGGCACGAAGTTCCACATGACATAATTTTCGATAATGGTTTCCACTTTCAAGGAGAAGTGTTAGACCTCTTTAAGGAGTATCAAATCATAGCCATAAGTCTTCACCATACAGACCACAAACCAATGGAGTTGTAGAAGCCGCAAATAAGAATGTGAAGAAGATCTTACATAAAATGATAGAGGGAAGCAAGGATTGGTCAAAAAAGTTACCATTTGCGCTTTAAGGATACCGAACATCGATCAGAACTTCCACCGGAGCAACGCCCTATGCTTTGGTATACGAAATGGAAGCGGTTATACTTATAGAATTGGAGATCCCATCTCTAAGAATAATGGCTAAAATTGATATTCCTGAGTCAGAATGGTAGAGGAACATATTCAAAGAGTTACTCCTGTTTGATGGAAGGAGGCTTAGAGCCCTTGATTTCGCTTTCTTTGGGATACGTAGGCAGCTTCTATACGAAGTTCATCCCAAACCTTTAAGTTGAAATTCCCCTTTTTTGCAACCCTGTTTCAAGTAGCAGGATAAATGTAAGAATTTGTTTTAAGTTTTTGCAATAAAATGGTTGTATTACAAGAACAAAAATCTAAAGAATCGTTATAAAAGGTCACCATAAACCAGAAGTGGAGAAACTTTCATTAATGAGTTTTACCAATACAGTTTTGAAAAGAAAGAGAGGCTCGCGAGTTCTCATCCTAAAGAAACTAAAAAGAGAAACAAGCAAGATATTGGGACATAACAAAGCAAAGTTAAGTTTTTCTCCTCTTTCCGTCTCCTCTCTGTCCTACCATGCGCTTTATCTCAGCTTGCTGCCAAGCCATGTAACTCGTAGATAATCCGCTGTTAAAATTCCCGCCAACTGGTTCCTCAGTCGAGAAGATTAAGCCTGCTGGTACTGACCCAAGAAAGGGGACCGGTGAGGAGAACTGTACAGATGACTCACAGCAGTTTTGGGGAAGATCTGAGTTCTCCCGAATTGACGAAGAATGTGATAAGGATGATAGAAGGTGGCCAACTTCATTCCAACCAACAGGACCCCTAAGTGGCCCGCAGTCACAGTAGTCATGGAAGATATCTTCTGCAAGAGGCACATCCAGGAGCTGTCCTCCCCATTCAGATAACTCAAGTAATCCTACCAAGCAACTTCAGAGGAGCACAGGTGATAATCTTGACGACGAATGAAGGATTTCATGTTGTAACTGTCAGACATGGGCTTCTCCAGCAGATTTACTTTCTCCATTAGCTAAACTTGAGAAACAAAGAAAAAGAAGAGCTTAGTGGAAAAATCTAAGAGAATACAAAAAAAAAAAGAGAGTTAAGCAAGAAAAATAGAGAGAAAACATAGAAAAAAGAAAGCTGAGTAGAAAAACTCAAGAAAAATACAAGAAAATGAGAATTGAGAGACTACCTGCAGTAGGAGAGCATTACCAGTAAAGTAAGGGACACCCTGAGTGTGGACTGCATCAAGCCTAAGGAATGTCTTGGAAAGAACTAACGGAATAGGATCCAGTCCTTCATAAATCTGATGAGCCACATCTACCAAGAAAGAGCTAGCCCGCACGCCCGTCCAAGGCTCCTAGGAGAAAATGAGCCAAGAGACAGATGCAAAGAGCATACTGGTGCTGAAGCTGAAAAGAGAAGTCTCTAAGAGATCCATGAGGCCCAAAGTGGTCCACGATCCGTGCCACATCAAGAAATCTATCATCGGTAATGAGAGAAGCCTCATGCTTGGAATAACCACATAGTTGCATCAACCTGTTCTTAGGGCTTAAGAAAGGCGTGGGAACTATGACCTCTTCTCGACCCAAAATCTCCACAATAGCCAAAAAGTCCTCCATAGTCGGACATAATTCCTCGACACCAAAACGGAATACATGTACCTTGAGATCCCATAGCTGGGTTGCTCCTCTAAAAAGATGCCAATCAACCCTCAGGGTTCACAAAGAGAATAGCGCATCCAGACCAAAGTTGAGGATGTTTTTGCGCTCAATTGGAGAAAAGTCGCTCATCCAAGTCAGCAGAGAGTTATTATAAGAATGGGCCATGAAGAATGCAAAGCAAGTGCAAGATATGCAGAAGAGTGGGATCTGGAATAGTTTCCCCCTCTATAGAACCAGAAATAGAGGGAACCCACAAAATCTGCTCAGTTTCGCGCTAAAAACTTGTGTCACGGCCACCATCTTTTTCCCATGGCCGCCAATTTATTTTTCCACAGCTGCCATGTTTTTCTCCAAAAACTTACGTCCATGATATTCCAAAGTCCAGGCCATGAACTTTTCACCATAAAAGTTCCGGCCTCCATATCTAAAACCCACGGCCGCAAGATCATTCCTCAAGGTCGCAACCTTTTTTATGCAAAAATTTTGATAGCCTCTCCTCATTTTTTCAGCATGCTCAAATCGTCGTTGACGACTTATAGACAACTCGCAACAAGGAAAAGTAGTTTATATAGTAGGGTTTCAATTCATAAATCAAGCCTCATGTATAACAGAGTCTAAGCATTTCAAAAATGATTTTCATAACATAATAACAATAAGACATCTATGATAATCAAAAGTGTATGCCACAGGGCACGAAGGCCCAACCCATCATAAGTAAATTAATGTGCGTATGTGTGTCATGGCATGCAGGCCAAAGGAAGAACCAAAGCCATGCAGGCCCCATCCATCATATCTGTCCAGTGTGTCAAGAACAGTACGTCAGTGTGTATCAGTGGGATTATCAAGAGTCGTATATCAGTGTGTATGAAGAGCAGTCTACCAGTGTGTATCAACGTGTACTAAGAGCAGTGTAATAAACCATAACAGAGTATCAGAATGTATCAAACAGGCATGCAGGCCCAAGTAAGAATAGGCATGCAGGCCTCCATGTACGGTAAGAAAAAAAAAGAAAAGAAGATCATCAGCAGTAGGGGCAGGACAGGTCGGTTAGTCCCACTAGGTCCTCTTCCTCCAGACAACGTTGCCTCCCTGAGATGACTCATCAGATGACCCTATCGACCCCGTAGACCCCCGTCTCCTCCTTTGTGTGGTGTCAGTCTGCGCCACGCTAGAAGTCTCGACTCTAAAAAAAGTAGTAGCAACAGAAGTGGAAGCAGAGGTCTGCGCTAATGGTGCTACTAGAGCAACAAGTGTCGTACGACCACCATGAGTCCTTGGACCTCCGCCATGTTCATACTGAAAGGAAAATGGATCACGTCAAACAATAGCAGATATATATGAAAGAAGAGTGTAGAAATGTAAATCAAAGTAGAAGGAAGCAAGTACCGCAACAGGTCCACCACGAGAAGCTGAAAGCTCCATGCCCTGGGCTCAGAAAGCAGCATCCCAACGGCGAACCAATACCCTTAACCCAGAGATCTGGTGAAGGCACTGGTCACACCACTCTTGGGCATCTGTCAGGAGAAGAATCAAATCAGTGCAGTCAGATATCAGAATCAGTGCAGTTAGGGATCAGAATCAGTGCAGACATGAAAATAAGTTCAACCAGATACAAGGGGCAGTATGGACAGCAGAGGGAAGAATTGTTAGAGGCAAAATTTTTAAGATATTTATTTTTGCAAACGATTATCTGAAAAAAATTAACTGGACGGGCAATCGCCAAAACGGGCTCTAGATAAAACTTTTGATGACGAATGATCAAAATAAAACTCGTGCATCCGAAGTTAATTTAGAAGAATACCTTTTTACCGGTCGAATCTTCAACTACGATTTGAATCCAAGTTGAAGCTCCTGTCAGATCTTCTACTGTATTCCCTTATGCGATTTTTGGATATAGTGTGGGCTATAATCCTCCGAGAACTCGTACTGGCAGAACCAGGATAACTTTAGTCTTAGAAGACAAGTTATGAAACTAGTTCAGCTTACCCGCATATATATAGGGCTACAGTAGGAACTTGGGAAGTAATTATGAGTAATACTTCCACTGGAACACAAACATGTATCAACGGTTTCTGCAATTATACAAACCTCATAGCGATATCTGCAATTATGAAAAATCAACAGCAGTTTTTGTAATTTCCATAAAACACTGAGTTACAGTTCACACCACTAAAAAACTACAATTGCACTCTGACTCATAATCTCAAGACCATATAACATTGAGCTCCTGTTATTAAATACTTACCATTTCTCTCCACGTTGAGATTTTCGATACTCGCCAATTAAATTTAATTACTAACAACTTAATTTAATCGGCATCTTGATATTCCTTAAGCCCTTCCACTTAACTTATTTGACCGCCGGATAATCAAATCCATCTGAAGGGTTTGGTCCGGTCAAAACTTATAAGCTTCCTTAAGGAGGTATCATCAATCTTGATCTTTCAGGACGTGAATTTCGTCAATAATTAATATTTGCCATATAAATAATACCGCTATCTAACTCTCCAGAAAGATAGACCCATATAAGATTGTACCCTCTAATAAATCGAAACAATGAATATTAAATATATGCAAATCAATAATTCTTTCAGGATTAAGAGGATAAGTACTATTCATAATAACCTTAGGGTGTGAATTAATTTATATAGTCAGTATAAATTTAATTACTCCAAATGTCCCGTTCAGTAGACACAAAGTATACTAGCACAGAGAGTCAGAACAATAAACAACGCTATTATCTGTTCCTTATAACCAAGACAGGCCTACTAAAATTTTGTGCTACAGTCGTACCGATGGTATGCCTATTTTCATTTAAACTGTGAACATAAAACTTATATTCTGCAAGAACCTAAAATCTGATCTTCTATGTGCAAGCTATACTCTACACAGCATATTAAATACTATACAGAATATCGGACATCCATGCATAACATTAAAGAAATGATACACATATATTGCTCATAAAGATTCTCATAAAATAAAAAATTAATTTTATTAAAAAATAAAATTAAATACTAAAAACATGGTTTTAAGTGTACCAACCCTAACAATCTCCCACTTACTCAAAAGTATGCTGCCATACATCTGACTCCCATGCTCTTTACATGACTATCAAAAGTCTTAGCTAGTATGCTCTTTGTAAAAGGATCAGCAAGGTTGTCTCTTGATGCAATTTTGGTTACAGTAGCGTCATCTCTTTGTACAATTTATCGTATCAGGTGATATACTTACGCTCAATGTGCTTGCCTTTCTTATGGACCCTTGGCTCCTTCAAGTTTATTATAATTGCTCCGCTATTGTCATAGTAAAGTGTAATAGCCGACTGAACTGAAGGTACCTCTAGATCTAACAGGAAGTTCTTGAGCCAAACGGCCCCCTTGGTTGCTTCAGAAGTTGTCACATACTCGGCCTCTATAGTGAAATCAGCAATGCAGGACTGCTTAATACTCCTCCAACTTAAAGCTCCACCTCATAAGGTAAACACATACCCTGAGGTACACTTATGGTAATCCCTGTCAGATTGAACATCTGAGTTTGTGTACCCCAAAAGTACTAGACTGTTTACCTGGTAAACTAACATATCTTTAGTCATTTTTAGGTACTTAATTATATTATTTACCGCAGTCCAATGCTCCTGTCCTAGGTTAGACTGATATATGGGAACCATGCCAACGGCAAAGCAGATATCAGGTCTAATGCAAAGCATAGCATACATGAGGCTTTCTACTGTCGAAACGTAAGGAACCACCTTCATCTTCTCTATCTCATCAGGTGTCTTAGGACACTGATCCTTGGACAAAGTGATTCTATGCCTGAAAGGGAGAAACCTTTTCTTGGAATCCTGCATGCTAAAACGAGCAAGGATATCATCGATATATTTTGCTTGTGATAAGCCCAACATCCTTTGTTTCTGATCTCGCACAAGCTTGATCCTAAGGATGTGACTAGCTTCTCCCAAGTCCTTCATATTGAACTGCCTAGATAACTATACTTTAACCGTAGATATTGCCCCCATATCATTTTCGATGAGCAAAATATCGACTACATAAAGTACTAGGAAGATCACCACGCTTCTGTCACGCTTCTTGTACACACAGGACTCATCTAGACATTGATCAAAATCATAATACTTAATGGCTCAATCAAACCGAGTGTTCCAAGATCTCGATGTCTGCTTATGTCTATAAATGGATCTTTTAAGCTTACACAACATGTATTCTTGGCCCTTTGCAATGAATTCGTCTGGTTGTATCATATAGATACAATCGTTAAGACTTCCGTTAAGGAAAGCTGTCTTGACGTCCATTTGTTAGATTTCGTAATCGAAATGAGCAGCAATAGAAAAGAGAATTCAGATAGACTTAAGCATAACTACCGGCAAAAAGGTTTCATCATAATCGATCCCTTCATTCTGAGTGAACCCTTTATCAAGAAGCCTAGCTTTGAAGGTTTTGACCTTCTCGTCTCCTCCTCTCTTCCTCTTATAAATCCACTTGCATCCAATGGATTTTATCCCTTCGGGTGGTTCTATAAGTTTCCAGACTTGATTGGAATACATAGATTCTATCTCTGAATTCATAGCCTTTTGCCAAAGATCTGCATCTTTGTCTTGAAGTGCTTCATTATTGTTACAGAGCTCGGTATCTAGTTCTGCCGGGATCCTGTCAGAAGACTCTCCCAAGAACATATACCGGTCAAGTTGATGAACAACTCTCTCACTACGACGAGGCAATACCTGTGTCTGTGTACTAGTAATAACACGCTGTGCAGAATGAAAACTCTGTGCATCAGCACCCTATTCTTGATTTGCACCTATCCCGATAATTCTCCCACTATGACGAGGTAATGAGATATCAGTGACTTGTTCTTCCGTTCTACTGGTATTTTCTCTTAGTTCCTCCAGAACAATATTACTTTTGGGCCCATAATATAATTCTCTTCCAAGAATCGGGTATTGGTGCTAACATTGACATTATGATCCTTAGGATTATAAAACAGACCACCCTTCATTCCCTTGGTATACCCTACAAAGAAACAGACTTCTATTCTCGGTTCCAACTTACCCGCGTTCCTTTTCAGCACATATGCTGGACACCCCCAAATTCGAATGTGTTTCAGACTAGGCTTACGGCCGGTCCACAATTCTGTGGGAGTAGAAGGTACTAACTTAGAAGGTATCAAGTTTAGAATGTAAGCAGCTGTCTCTAAAGCGAGTCCCCAAAATGAATTGGGTAAACCTGAATAACTCATCATGGACCTTATCATTTCCATAAGAGTCCTATTCCTTCTTTTTACTACATCAATCTCCTGCAGAGTGCCAGGTGCAATGTCATGCCCCAAACTCAGGGTCACGCAAAAGCCCAAAAACAACCACCAAACCACCCGAACAAAAAGGGGTGAAAACCATAAAGCCCAAACAAGGTTAAAACATTTGTAAAAATGTACTACCAAGGGTTTATTTGATTTACTAGCCCAAAAGACTACTACTACAGTCCTATAAGCCAAGCCTTTAACAACAAAATATAAGTTTGGATAAGAAAATCTTTTCATTTCAAAAGAAGCTTAGGCATTTTCAAAATCCCCTCAAAGCACAAGAGTTTGAATGAAGCATAAAACCATTTGAAAACCTTTTTTATAAACTGTTGAACCAACCAACGATAACCCAAGGTTCCTCTCAAAAGCCTAAATCATGCATACATTCATAAGAATTTCATATGCTTTACAACATGTTATAAATAAACATGAAACATATACATCAGGTATAAGCTACCTAACCAGACAAAACAAAAGTCTTGTCATCAGCCACCTCTGAGCACCACCGGGTCAACTTACAGGACCACGTTCACCTGAAAAAGGTTTTTAACAGAAAATCCCACACCATGAGCCGAAGCCCAATAAGAAAAGTCTATAAAGCCGTAAAGTTGGATAAGCAATCATAAGCAAAGGACTCAACCACAAGAGCCAAAAATATTTTTTTCTCTTAAAACCACAAGTTTTTCATCTGGCTACCACGAGCCTCAAAACGGTTTTACTTCATAAAAATCACATTTTCATCCTTAAAACCATGCATATCAATAATGTAGATAACGTTTTCACAATGAAAGAAAAGTAATAACCAAAATGTTATTTTTCACTCGGACCACACAGCCTTGAATAAAATATTATTTTTCCACTCGGATCACACAATCGAGAACAAAACATTATTTTCCCACTTGGATCACACAATCGAGGAAAATAAGATAAAATAATTCCTATGTATCGACTCTGCCACAGACAAGGACAAAGGTAACAACTATAGACTCCTACCCATTACCCTAGTCTTGAACCACTTAAGGTCTGCCAGATAATGGCAAGTTCTATACGGAGTCACAACAACGTAACTGCTTAATTTACGAGCCCGAAACGTGAGGGTACAAAGCACCCACGCTTAATTTACGGGGATTAACTCGAAGGTACAAAGCACCTACGCTGCGCACGTTTTTGAACTTCCACCGAGGAGCAATAGAAGCCAAACTCAACACATCCACTATCACGGTACATCTCTAGGATCGTTTCAAAAACCAACCGTAGCTCAACTACGAAAAACCTATAAAATAGTTATTCATCAACATGTATAAAAAGAGAGATCCAATGTCCATCAACATAGAGATCTACTAGCACGTAAAAACACACTTCCATCAAAAAGCTTTAAAAGCTGAGACTCAACCCCAAGGGTTAGCTCCAAACCT
This sequence comes from Heliamphora exappendiculata, assembly GCA_034768845.1. Classification (NCBI taxonomy): domain Eukaryota; kingdom Viridiplantae; phylum Streptophyta; class Magnoliopsida; order Ericales; family Sarraceniaceae; genus Heliamphora; species Heliamphora exappendiculata. The sequence continues at coordinate 1,562 of JAOTRH010151678.1, read as the reverse complement.
CTAAAAACACATTTTCATAACCACCTTTTTGAAAACCACGGATACCTACACATCTGAATCATGTAATAAATAAAGAAAAAATGCAAAACATGCTTTTTATCCAAACAACATGGTTTAATCATGAAAATATAGCATGTAAAGCATTTTCAAGCAATTTCAACTAGTGAAAAAGCATATAATTGAACATAGCACCCTATAACAACAATACAGTCTAGGATCCTAACTCGTTGAGCCAAAAGCTTGATGCCTCGAAAAGTGAACCTCGACGAAATGGAATTTTGTTTGGATAATGCGAAGCCCCCGACACCAACATTAAGAATCCGCTGTCTGATTGCTGAAAATCAAGCCCCGGGCCCGTCAAAATCTAGAGAGAAGATAGAGAAAATCGAAACTTAACCAGAAGAAAGCTTTTTCCAAAATATCTCCAGCCCTTTTCTATTTATAGACACGACAATTTACAGAGGTTCAGTCGACTGGGCCTCCAATGCAGTCGACTGGGTCCTCCAGTCTAGTTGACTGGATTGCTGGGGAAAAATGGTCCTTTACGTCAAACAGGTTTCTCAGCTTAAAACCAAGCTAAACATGCCTCCGTCGAACCCGAACAAGTATAAAACTCATATACACTTGCTGTTCTACTATGAAGAGAAAAAAACCCAACTCACCAAGATCAAAAGTTGACTCGAACTCCGTCAACACTTAAATTCTTTCAAAAATGAAACAGGTTAGGGTCTCACAACTCTCCCCGCTTAAAGGAATTTTGTCCTCGAAATTTAACACTAAAACTCAATTCGATACCAGCCCACCAATCATCTCTGATGCAAACCCAGCAACACTACATAACAGCGGGAATGCCCCAGAAATTAAAACCCAAAACTATCGTCAGAAAATTGATAACTAGTATACGCATCCCTAAGGAATCAATATCCATACAGACTGCGTGCACGGCAAGACCCCACTGACACCACTATCATCTATGAGACATCCATAAAATGTCAGATTGTGATCCAACTCATACCGTTAAACCTTGAAACATAACTCTCACCATACACAAACCATTCTGGCGATAAACGCATAACAAGAAGCCAGTCCATCATGGAACTAGGTCCAAAACCACTCTCTACCTTAGAACACAGAGACTGCTACAAGCTGGCTCAATCACACCTCACAATGGACACCAAGGACTATCCCCGTGAGTCCGAACACAAGATGCTGAACCATGACATTGATCCCACGAAGGTATACAACCCACGCACAAACATTACTCAAGTTCTTACGCTCACCAAACGTCCACCGACTTTTATACCACATCATCACCCTACTAATGCTAACAACGTCATCTCGAAGTTCACACAACACTCATCTACTAGCAACAAAACAAACATCCAACCCCAGAGAGAAGCTCACTTGCTCAACTGGAATACCAAAGAACGCATCTCATCAAACCTTCAAACCTTCATCTCTACTAGATCTTCCATCACAAACCACGATTCTTATCCTAGAGAAGCACTAGGTGATACACCACTGTCCCAGACAAGGTTCCACTTAACCGAAAACCTATCCGG
>JAOTRH010151667.1:0-13256 GCA_034768845.1 Heliamphora exappendiculata | reverse complement strand
CCGCGACGCCCGATTCCCGTTACGGGTTGACCGATACGCCCGATATCCGTTACACGCGACCGCGACCGTTACGCCGGTCGAGACCGCGATTTAAAACCTTGGTCACAAGAAAGTCCAAGCCCCGAGTTGCCATTAATGAGTGTAGTTTCTGTCATCAAAAGGGATATTGGAAGACTACATGTCCTAAACTAGCACAAAAGGTTCACACTTCCACCCAGTTATCATCACGATCATCTGCTCAGTCCTTTCGACCTCTTGTCGCCCTTACAGCACTTGCATCCTATGGTGCCACCTCTCATTCATCATAGACGTTTCTCAATCAGTTTCATCAAGTTCAGCCTATGCTTGCCTCTTTCGGGACTCAGTTACATGCTTCTCTGACCACTTCTCACTCAGGTTTGCGCAGTTCCTATTTTTCAGGTATTTCCTTGCTGATTTGGATATTTGACTCCGGTTCATCTCGTCATTTAGCGTTCAATTCATCCAATCTTCGTCATTGTATCTCTCCCACTTCCCCTATTACTGTTTGCACTATAGATGATTCTCCTATGTTTCTTGTCTCTATTGGCTCCATTCTCCCGTCTTTAACTTCTTCTTTCTCTATTTCTAATATTTTCAATGTACCTCAGTTGTCTGTCAATTTACTACCCTATTAGTCAACTCTCTAATCCGGGTTTTTATGTTTTGTTCTCTTCTTTTAGTTGTGTTGTTCAAAATCAAACTTCCAAGAAGCAAATTGGGACCAGTTGTAGAGCTGGTGATTTATATGTTTTGGAGAATTTGCACATTCTAGTTGTTTTACTTTCTGCTGCCATGTCTTCATTTTCCTTAGATGAACACTCTTTCCCTTTTTTGTCTTTGGCATTCTCTGTTAGGCCATCTATTCAGTGAACGTTTAAAAATTTTAGTTTAATCTGGTCGTTTGGTAAAGTGTCGGTTAGTGACATTTCTGAGTGCAATATGGTCATTTGGGTAAAGTGTCGGTTAGTAACATTTCTGAGCGCAGCAGTTGGAAATTTGCTAAAAATTCAATTTTACCATTTAATAAAAGCACTTCTATTTTTACATAGCCTTTTTCTATTATTCACACAGATGTGTGGGCCCCCGCTCCCATTGTCACAAAAGGGTGGTTCTATTTATTATGCTTAATTTATTGATGATTATAGTCATTTTTGTTGGGTGTACCTCATGTCTCATAAATCTCCATTCTTTTGTATCTATCGCACTTTTCACTCTATGATCCAAACTCAATTTTCTACTACTATAAAGATTCTTCATTTTGACTTTGGTGAAAAGTATTTTCTAACAGAATTTACAGATTTTTTAGTATTTTCTAGCACTATTGATCAATCTTCGTGTTCCGATCATCAGGACCAAAATGGTAAGGCTGAACGCAAATGTTGGCATATTCTTGACACAGCTCGCTCTCTTCTTCTTTCCTCATTTGTTCCTGCTATATATCTTCTTAATCGCATGCCACTCCTTTTCTTTTTGGGATCTCCCCTTATGAGAAATTGTTTGCTCAGCCTCCTAATTATTCCTTATTATGCGTCTTTGGTTCAATTTGTTTCGTTCTTCTTCCCAAATGAGAGTGGAACAAACTCAGTGCCCGCTTTGCACTTTGTGTCTTCTTAAAATATGGTTTCCACCAGAAAGGGTATTGGCGTTACGATCCTATTTCTAAACGGTTATATGTTTCTCGTCATGTGATGTTCCTTGAGCATCTTTCTTATTTTACTAAACCAAACCAAACAAAACTAAGTTTTTGTCCCAATTAATTGGGGTTGGTTACATGAATCTTTTTACGCCAATCTGCTCTGTTAAAACTTAAGAGTCATATCTTAGTTAGCTTTAATAGGTTCATATCTTTTCTTAATACGGCATCTCATGTCAATTTAGATCTACCCCTCCCCCTAGTATTTTCATTACTCATGATCTTGTCGCTTTTTTTTACTACTACAACAATTGGTGTATATCGTATATGTCCAAACCACTTTAGCCTAGTTTATTTCAACTTATAGTCAATTGATGTAACATCTACCATTCCGCGAACTTTTTCATTACTAATTTTATATTTTCTAGTCTTACTACACATCCACCTTAACATTCTCATTTTTGCTAACATTCATCTTATTTATGTAATATTTTTTGTCAGCCAAATATTATGTCCCATATAAAATCGTTGCTCTAATAGCTATCCTATAAAATTTTTCTTTTAATATTGTAAGTATCCGTCGATCATATAACATTCCAGAAACACTCCTCCACTTGAGCCAACCAATTTTGATTATATAGGTTACATCATTTGCAACATCTCCATCTTTGTTAATAATTAAACTTAGATAACGAAAATATTCTCTTAGGTATCTCTTGATTTTGAATTTTTACTTTTTCACCATTAATACTCCTATTACTACCAAAATTATATTCCATATATTCAGTTTTGTTTTTACTTACTCGAAACCCTTTTGATTCTAAAATTTTCCTCCACAATTCTAACTTAACGTTAACTTCACTCTTAGTCTCATCCATTAAGATAATATCATCAGCAAACAACATACACTATAGGACATCATCTTGAATATGTTTTGTCAATTCATCCATAACTAAGGCAAAGAGATAAAGACTTAAAGTCGATCCTTGGTGTAATCAAAAATTCACTTGTTTCTCCTACAAGCGATCTAATTGTCGTGGTAGCTCCATCATATATGTCTCTTATCACATCAATGAAACCCTTTGTCACTCTCTCTCTCCAACGCCCACCATATGATATCTCTAGGCATTCTATCATTAGCTTTTTCTAAGTCTATAAAAACCATATAAAGATCTCTTTTCTTTTCTCTATTTTTGTCTATTAATCTCCTTAATGAGTGGATTGCTTCCATAGTTGATCTACCAGGCAAAAACCAAACTAATTCTATGACACTGTTGCTGTGAGCCCAAGGCGATATTCAATCACTATTTCCCATAGCTTCATCGTATGACTTTTTCTTTCTTATTTTAAACTTTCTCCAAAATACGCTCATGTCTCTAAAGAGGATTTAATTCATATTGATCCTTTCCATCTTGATGTGACGTGTCATGAGTTTATTTTTACCCTTGATGCCACTGATCTTCCTCCCACCTCCCGCTCCTTTGATGCCTCTTATTTCCCATTAGTTTATTCATGCAGGCAGATTGCCCTCCGTAATTACCTTCCTGTTCTGATCACACTCCCTCTGCTTCTATGGATCCTGACCCTCCTGAATGCCGCTACCCACGTACTCTACAGGTAAGACTCGATTTTTTTAATACCTATTTTTCATCGTCTTTATCGTGCTTTTTTTACTTATATTCATGCTTATTTTGAACCTCAATCTTATAAAGTACATATTGTTCCTAACTAGGTTACTGCTATGTCTAACGAACTAACTGCTCTTCAAAAAACGTCTCCTTGAGAGTTTGCTCTATTACCTGCACGTAAAAAATCTTAATGGTTGTAAGTGGGTGTACAAAGTCAATACCCACCTTGATGGTTCTTTGGAGCGCTACAAAGCATGTATCGTTGCTAAGGGTTTTTCTCAGGAGTATGGTACTGACTATGACTCCATGAGGAAACATTTGCACCGGTGGCTAAAATGGCGTGTGCTCTTCTCTCTGTTGCTGTAGTTCGTCGCTAGCCTCTCTTTAAACTTGATGTCAAGAATGCTTTTCTCAACAATCATCTCAATGAAGACGTTTATATGCGTCCTCCTCTGAATCTATCTCATCCTCCTGGTATGGTTTGTTGTCTTTGTCGTGCTCTCTACGGTTTGAAGCAATCTTTTCGTGCTTGGTATTAGCATTTTAAGTCCACTGTTACCCAGATTGGCATTCATCCTAGTACTCACGACTCTGCTCTCTTTATCCTCCAGACATCTACTAAAATTGTCGTTTGCTATTATATGTGGATGATATGATCATCACAGGTTCCGATTCTACCTCTATCTTTGTTGTGAAACATCTATTTCGTGAGTTTGAAATGAAGGATTTGGGACCTCTCTTTAGTATTTTCTAGGTATTGAAGTTGCTTATTTCCCTAAGGACTATCTTCTCTCCTGAACTTAAGTATGCTACTAAAGTCGTTCACCGTGCCATAAGATTGTTGGCACTACTATTGAATTAAATGCTAAGTTCTCCTCTACTAACAGTGTGAAACTTGAGGATCCTTTTGTTTACCGTGAGTTGGTGGGTTGTTTTTGTCTATCTTACTGTGACTAAACCTAATATTGCATATGTTGTTCATGTTATTAATTAGGTTGTTTCTGCTCCTCGTTCCACTCATTGGGGTGCTTTACTTCGCATCATGTGGTATATCCGTCATACTATTTTTCAGAGTTTGTTGTTGTCCTCTGCCTCCTCAAACGCTTATGCCAATTCTGACTGAGCTGGTGATGTGTCTGATTATAAGTCCACAACTGGTTTTTGCATCTTTCTGAAAACTCCCTTATTTCTTAAAAAAGCAAAAAAAAATCTTTGGTTGCTCGCTCTACTGCCGAGGCTGAATATCACGCTATGGGACATGCAACAGCTGAGATCGTCTGGCTTCGAAGGCTTCTTTCTAATTTGTGTGTTCCTTTCACTACCCCTACCATACCTCTCTACTGTGACAATAAAAACGCCATCCAGATTGCCATAACTTTGTGTTTCATAAACGTACAAAGCATATCAAAATTGATTGTCATTTCGTTAGGCATCATCTTCAGTTAGGTACTATTGCTCTCCCATTCGTTTCCTTTTCCTTGTAGCTTGCCGATTTTTTTTACCAAGACTAACTCTGCTGCTTGTTTTTATTTTTTGTTGGACAAACTCTCGCTGCTCTCCGAGCTCACATCATGAGTTTGAAGAGGAATGTGAGAGTATATTTATGTATATGATATTTTTTGTTATTTTATTTGTAGTCCAAAGACAGTTTAGTCTTTTATTAATTATTAGGGCTTCTAGGGATTTTGGTTTCTATATATATCTTGTATCCTTTTATTAGTTGTTAGGCTTTTTCATTAATTGCAACAATAGATTTCTCTTCCTCTTTTGCTATCAGACACATTGCCATGAAAAGCAAGAGGAAAATTACATATTGAACAATAAATATGAGGCAATAAAAAAGAATAATTTGAAATTAAACCAAGAGATCACAGTAATGATGCAGAACAAGTGGCTAGAATAGGAAATGGGCATTGGGTTATATGACTCTTAAGATAGAAAAACAACTAGCCCCCCAAGATGTTGATGTTCTATTACAATTGTTTCAAGAGAAGTATTTTTTGAAGAACTTACTGGGTGTTTGTTACAGCTACACTTATGGTAGAAGTTAATTATTAAAAAGTGAAGTCAAAATACTATAGACACTAAAATTTTAATACGGTTTAATTACCGTTTAATTAATCATGATTCATAATTCATAAATTTTCATGATTGATTGAAGTAAAATGATCAAAAGTCACAAAGGCGTGGGTCCTACAAAGACACGTCAAAATCTCTCAATTAATATTAAAAAATGTGAGATAATATTTAAACTTGGTTTTATTTCTATAAAATGAAGAATGATTTTCTCCCATTTTTAAGAAATTAAATCAATTCAAATTTAAATTCAAATCAAGGAGATTTCTAAATTTAACACCATCTACTAAAGCCTATAAATAGAGGCTCTCATTGAGGAAGAAAGGTTCATTTGGTAAAAACTGGATCAGAGCTCTCGGGTTTCTTTCAAGAGTTCTCAAGCATTTTCCAAGGCTCCTGAACAGATCATCAAGCACCTCGGCATGCCAATTTTTTTTCCACATGTTTTCACATTAGGCATATCCGACGTGTCAAGACCTGCGGAGATTGCAAGCCTAGTCTCTTCATTTTGAGGAGGTAAATACAAGTTTGTTCAAGATTAAGCTATTCAAAACCCTCGGCAAACTCTGTTCATTATCTTATTCACTTCACAGATTCGAAAAAAGTTCGACTAACGGTTCAATTCTACAATAAGCTATTTTTAGATGTCGGATTGCAACCAGTTCGGACATCAAATCAGAGATTCCCCTTTGTTTTAGGTGTAAATCACAGTGGATTGTACCGTTAATTTTTAAATCAATAAAATATTATTTTGTGCATATTTTTTCATGTTTTTTATTGCAGGATCCGAAATTTGTGTACTACAAGTACCAAAATAGAACATTTCAACTTTTTCAAATTTTTAAGTTGTTTTCCGCTCATAACATGGTTGTTAAAATCACAATCTGAATCCTAAGATCGTACGATCCTACGACTCAATTTTGTAATTTCGATCCAAATCGTATAATGAATCGCATTCTGAGTTGAATCGTAGGAGGATCGTTCAGGATTGTAAGTTCGGGAATAAGATCGTAAATGTTTTGTTCAACACTTCAATTCTATTTCATTATATATTATTTCAATATGGATAAATTTTTGAATATTTATAGTTTGCATCTTGTTTTTTATTATAGTTTTAATTTATTTTTGTATAATTAAAGCTTATTCTCCATGAATATTTTAAGATTATAAGACTTTTTGATGTTTTGAGTAGGATTTTACGATTTTACAATCCGATCCTACGATCCGATCCGGTAGAACCCAAAACGATCCTATGTAGGATCTTGATTTTGTCATTTTGAAAACCTTGGCTCATAAATGATATGCAGAGTTGTGATATCCAAGTTGTCTTATATTTCAAAAGACAAAAGCTAAAAACAATCTTGAGAAGTTTTGACAAACACCCCTTCTGACCTTATAGAGGTCAGGTGAGTAGAAGAAGGCGTGCCAATATACTAATAAAAAATGGTAAGAAGACGAGGGGGAGGATGAGGACGACAATGATGATAAAACAAGGAAACATTGTTGCCGTCATTTTTCCTTGATTGATTGAGATACTTCTTCATGAACAAGATAAGATGATAGAAAATGTCTCCAAATTTTGCAAGATTATTTCCAGAATCATTGAAAGTTTAAGTCACGTAATGAAAAGAAGGCTAAGGCTTGTATGATTTTATTCAAGTCATTCTTAGTAAAGCTAAAGTGACAAACCTGTACTACTGAATCATTTTCTGAAGCACATTTAGGGACTTGTTCATCCCCAATAATCCGTATGCCAGCACCAGTTGCTTTCCTCATCTCTGAAACAATTGTGCCTCCTTTCCCCAACAAACAGCCAACTTGATTTGATGGAACCACGAGCCTTGCAGAAACAGGTGACCCTATAGCGAAGCCCGAATCTAGCCCCTTTTCAGTGCCAGCATCTATAGACCTATTGAAAACAAGAACTACTGCATTTTGTGCAGGGGAGTATCTTGATTCGGGGTTCTACAGAAGAAAATGGCCAAAGAAAAACAGATTATTAACTCATTCGTTACTTATCAACAAAAAGGAAATTAATGAAAACTAACAACAGAACAGCAAACCTCCTTTGCACTTATAGTAATCAATCGTTCATCACAATCAGCTACAGAGGCTCCAACAATAATTGAAGCACCCGTTTCATTCTGAAAAGCCTTGACAATTGTACCTCCCTTGCCAATTACACCACCTACCCTATCATTGGAGCAGAGAAGCCTAAAAACCACTTCCTGCTGTTGTGATCTAGAGTCCAGGGTGGAAGATCTCTCAGCTTCTATCGACAACTGGCGACCTCCGGAGGCATAAGTAACAGAGTTGGCTGGCATGGGTTGAAGCACTGAACTCCGCTGTGGAGGAAGATCCATGCGAAAATCATGTAAAGTTTCCTGGGGAATTGCCTCAAGAGGTCGGCTCCCGGTCATTTTTACTCTATCAACAGGTGGGCAATCTTGAAGGCGGCGGGAGACAGCAACAAGTGCTCTCTTAACAGATAGAATATCACCCTCAATCTGTACAACAATAACCCATTTTACACAAGAACAACACTTAAAATTACCTTAGTAAAACGCAAAGCTCAGATTGCCTTAAAATATTGTCACTTTATTTGAATCCAACTGACTTCCAAGACAACCCAATAATTGCCAAATACGGCCAGGCTGCAAAAAAAAAACACACACGCACACACACATGCCCCATCCCATAGGCCATTTTGGGAATTCACAATTTTTAAAGTAACGTGCAATTAATGCAATCAAATACAAATTAAACATTGCAATCAAATACAAATCAAACAGCATTGGTTTCCCAAATTACCCCATTTCCCCCACACAAAATAAATTCAAAGCCATTTAAGAGGGATAGTTTTGGAAAACATTAATGTTTTATGCTTTTAACTTTTCAATGAAGACTGTATTTTGTGACAGGCTAAATTGGAAAGCAGGACTAGCATTGTGGGGCAGAGGGAGTAATAAATATAGTTATAAACAGACAATTTCAGTAGTGTAGTTTTCTGTGCATCAATGATTCATGACTACAAAGAAATTTTAGCAGATTAGTGTTTCGGATTACCGCCGATTTCCTCATTGAGATGAGGTCAATTGAGTCAAATGTACTTCCGTAAGTAACACAGAGTAACAGATGTATAAAGGTTTTGTTTGCACCTACTCACCACAAATGTTCCAAGGTTTAGAGCTTCATTTAATAAAGGGAATTGCAGTACACTACTTTTCTAGTAAGACGGTTGAAGAGTAGCATCTTCCAGCCGTCTAAACTTTCCCCATCCAGCCATCAATCCATAAATTTTGGTTGTTGTAAGAGGCCCAAAAAGGGGTTATATTGGGGCTTCATCATCCATAGATACAAGTCAATGCTATCTCTACAGAGACAGTTAGGTAAGTGATAGACGGCATATCTGATTCTTTGCAATATAAAAGGCTGGCTATTATGAGTTATGAGTAAAAACGACTTGTATAAACTGGAAAGGGTGATTATCATTGAAAAGGAGGGATGCTTTTGGACAAGGCATTTTATGTTATTGCTTTTAGCCTGCATTAATCTGCACCAATTGAGGCCAGTATCCATGTGCATAGATATTATACCGAATGCAATAAATTGTGAGTAATTCCACATGTTGTTGCATTTCAAGACATAACCCATATATGTGTAGATGCAAGGAACAAAACTTCCTTTTGTTTCAGTTGAAATAGCCAAAAAAAACCTTTTGTTTCTTAAGAGGCCTAAATGAACATTAGTGGAATAACCAAAAGGAAGTTTTGCTATCTTTTTGTGGAATAACCACTAAAAGATAGCAAAACAGTATGAACCGCATCAAACATGACATATGAGACCAATAAGTAATCTGACACACATTTAGAATCTCTCGAGTTTACTAATAAGAACTTTTGCCAATAGTATCTACTATTATTACTGTTTTAGTAAATTGTAGACCTCGTTAACGTTTTTAATAAATTAATTTACTTGACAAAATATCTAACAATTTTTGTTTCGCAACATTTACTTTTTTTATTTTTCTCTTGTTCCTTTATGGAGTCGATGAATGTTTCAATTAAGTCCAAGTACACTTGTGTTCCTAAACATTTTAATGCATTTTCAAATTTGTATTTCTCTTCCAAAATGCATTGAAATGTTTATGTTTCCATGCTAGCAGCATAAAGCAGACCCGGAAACAAAATTTTGATCCATATGGAGATATTAACTGAAACCACAACACCAAGCTATCTAGGGTAAAAAAGCACCTTCCTAAGTGAACAAAGGAGGATGTGAATGTTCATGGATCGGGTTGAGCCCTAACCTATCACCCGACTACACGTATTTGTTTTTTAATTTTGCCACCCGCAACCGACCAATGGGTTTGGCGGTTTTGGGCACATGAATTTGACGGGTTCATGGTGGGTGCAGTTTGATTTTGCGATTTGGGCTTTTTCTTATTTTGGATTTTTTGTTGAGCCCGTTCTATTTTTTTGCCAATTATAATATTTTTTAAATTAAAAGTTTATTTGATAAATTTAAAGTTCCAAAGGCTATGAATTTATCAATTAAACTATACATAAATTCAAATTATATAGTATTCACACAAAAATACCATAACAATAAACAACCTAATCTTATAATACAACTAAAAATATATATAATTAAATATTTTATTGGTCGGGTTGAATTTAACAAATAGCTATACTCAAGAACCGTAACCCGATCATCACAAGAGGAAATAACTCAAGAGACTCATTACCTGACCAAATTATGGATAAAAACATCCATTATCATGTCAAGTTAGTTGAACAATTTAAACAAGTCAAGCCAATCCGTAAACACCCCTAAAAAGAACCATTGGCACTCAAAGCACTTACAAAACACGTATTTAATTTAGAAACGTGCTCAAACTCAATAGTGCCAAACTCTGTTGTCAATATTTTACGATTCACGATACGTATCTTACAATCGATATACTAAAAAAGTAAAATGATACGTAGCATATATTGTATCTTAGGCTAAGTGTACCTTACGATATACATATAATACATAATGCGACATGTGATATGCAATACATAATGAGATACACACGATACATTAATACATGATTTTCTATATGAATTTAATATGTGAAAATAAATATTATTGAAAAATTTTGCATAGTTAAAATATTAAGAATATATTTTCTTTAAGATTTCTGAGCCTTCATAAATCTATACTCATTTACTATTAAAAATCTTAACATCGATTTATTATGGCCACTAGTAGTAGCATAGTTTTTTTTTATGAACAAATTAGTTGAAAACTTAAAAGTAACATATTAAAATTTTAAATTTTAAATAATATGTGAAGACAATATGAAGAATATATGATATGCGGTAAATTCGATTTGTGATATAATAATGCATATACTTGTAACATTTTTATTGTATTTTAGAAATATTAAGTGTTCGTGCATTTTTTTATTTTTGATTAACATATTTTATAATAGTATCAATTAACATTATTTAATATTTTATTCTTGTAAAATGTTTGCTTTATTTCAATTATACATATTTTAATGACCTATTTTTAAATATATTAAATATCCTACATATTTGATACACAATGCACTATTCGAAAAAGTAAAAAAAAAATGATATACAATTCGTATCCAACTATGGTGCCAAACAAAAAAAAAAACACATACCTCTACAATTTCATCATTAGGCGATGCACAAGCTGGTAACTTTTCTGAGCTCAAAACCCTAATTTTACACCCAGTGTCCTTCCTAATCTTCTCGACGACTTTCCCTCCTTTTCCAATCACAGACCCTACCTGACTACTCTCTGCCAGCAATCTACACGACACAACACCGGCCGACGCCACCGACGCGCCGTCCGTCTCGGCCGCAACATCAAGAATCCTCTCAAAAACCCTAACCACCGCCTCTTGCGCCGCAGAAACCTCAGTCTCCTCCTCCTTAACTGTGCTTCCTTCTTCCGCTTCCTTCAAGGCCTTCAATGTGATTCTCTTGTTCACGGTGTTGGAAGCAATGACGACGATAACTCGCTCGTCGGCGCCCTGTGGCGGCTCCTCGACCCGGATCTTGGCGGCGGTGTCCTGCTGGAGCTGCTTAATGATTATGCCAGACTTTCCGATGACGCCGCCGATTCGCGACGAGTGGCAGAGGAGGCGGAAGAGGACGTGGCCGGCGGGGACGGTGAGGGGCGGCGGCGGAGGCTTGGAACGCTTGGAAGATGCGCCATTGACGGTGGCGGCGGCGTAGGGAGAGTTGGGTTCGAGCATTCCAGTTGCGCCGTGGATAGAACGCTTCGCTGGTGGGGAGAAGAACGAACCGTCCATCACTACTCTTTCCGCGTTCTCTCTCTCCCTATGTAGACAGCGTCTCCCGATTGCTGGTGCAGGGAAGTGGAGGGTTTTTCGTGCTAAAACGCGCCGGGTGAGCGGGTTTTGAGTGCGTAACGCGCATCCGACCAATTTGTGAAAGGGTTCGCCGTTTGGTTGTGGGGCCGGCCCGTAGGAAATACTTGGTGCCGTTCTGGTTAACAAGCAACAACCGCGTTTTAAAAAATATCGTTTAAAAAATTGCCCTGAACGAGGAATGTTGTTTATTATCTTATTTACTTATTTAATATTATAAAATTTTTTATTATTTAATTAATTTATTATATTTTTTAATTTTTTTTATTGAGACAAATCAAAAAAATAAAAAAATTTTATCAAAATTAATGAAAAGTAAATCCCCATACTAGAAGATCCCTTAAAATGCCAGTGGATAGGACAACATAGAAAAACTTTCTCTATCTATTTTTCTTTCTCTCTAGGTATCTTTTTACATATATTCCCTGTCTTAGCAAATGAGAGGGGACTACTATTTTCAACATTTTAGAGTCCTATTTCTCAATTTGGAGCTAACTTGGGCGTCGGATCCCCTCCCTTCGGCCGTCAGTCAAGAGTTTGTTTTCCAAGAGTTAGGTGAATGGAGCACCGGAGCGCCCGTGATTATCTTCTTCACTGAATTTTTTCGTTTAACCCATCAAAATAAATATAATTTATGGATCTTTCCCGTACATTTGGCGCCGTCTGTGGACACGATAAAACTCGAGGAGGATCACCCAAGCATCTCTTTGCTATTCAATATTTGGTCTGGTATTCTTTCTCTTCACTCCTCCAAAATTTGGATTTCGTGTGCTCCCTCTAAAGCTGTTGTGAAAACCTAGAGCTAGAATCAGACCTTTGCATTTCTCTCTCTATAACAAACTAGGTTGGAGGGTGTCTGCTCCTCCATTCTCTGACTATAAATCCTTTGGAGAGAAGAGGCCTCTTTCACCTTTTTAGAAAGGTGGGTTGTACCCACTGTGAGGTACATGACTTTCCAATACTAGTTTTGGAGATGACAAGACAACTCGTGAGGGGGCTAAGTTTCGGACAAGACTTTTTCTCTCGCTGCAAAATTTGCCAACCCCCTTTCTCTCACTAAGGGCAAGGGCCATGGATTTCATAGAAAATCACCAGTTTCTTAGCTAAAAAAAACATCCTAATTTTTTAGTTAAAAATTCAATGGACGATGGGCTAGGGGAAAGCTCGGCACTGTGTCATTCCCCTCCCTTGACCACGGCTCCTTAATCGTTCATGACGGTCGGCACCCACACGATGTCGAAGCATCTCAGCTCGGCACTTCGGAGGAGCCATCGGCTCATCACCTTGGCGCACAGTGATTGGCATCTCAGCCCATGGTTTGCAGTCACGGCATCCGTGGTTCTCGCAAGAAGCATTATTCAAAAATAGATAGATGGGGTTACCTCAACAACTCCTTGTTGGAATCTGTGAATTCATTGGCCATTGAATTCTAGAATTCAATAGCAGAATTCAATTGCAATTGAATTGGCCATTCAATTAGCAATTG